>CM049432.1:88453560-88571596 GCA_026929855.1 Poa annua
CACGAGTTTTTTGCTATTTCGTGAAACTCGTATGACGGGGTCCAGGGCTGTTTAAATCCATCTTGGACCCCAAAATTGTATGTTATAGCCCATAAAAACGGCCAGAAATGCCCGAAATCATGAGTTTTTTACGATTTCGGGAAACTCGTATGACGCGGTCTAGGGACGTTCAAATCCATCTTGGATCCCAAAATTGTGTGTTATAGCCCATGAAAACGGCAAGAAATGACCGAAATCACGAGTTTTTTACGATTTCGTGAAACACGTGTGACGGTGTCCATGGTTGTTTTAATCCACCCGGACCCCAAAACGGTGTGCTATAGCCTACGAAAACGGACAAAATGCCCAAAATCAAGAGTTTTCTACGGTTTCGTGAAACTCGTATAACGGGGTCCAGGGCCGTTTAAATCCACCCCGGACCCCAAAACTGTGTGCTATATCCCATCAAAACGGTCAGAAATGCCCGAAATCACGAGTTTTCTACGATTTCATGAAACTCGTGTTACGGGGTCCGGTGCCGTTTATATCCACCTGGGACCCCAAAACTGTGTGCTATAGCCCACGAAAAAGGCTATAAATTCCCGAAATCACAATGAAACTCGTATGACGGGGTCCAGGGCCGTTTATATCCGCCCGGCACCCCAAAACTTTGTGCTATAGCCCATGAAAAAGTCCAGAAATGCCCGAAATCACGAGTTTTTTACGATTTCGTGAAACTCGTGTGACTTGGTCCCGGACCGTTTATATCCACCCGGGACCCCAAAACTATGTGCTATAGCCTATGAAAAAGGCCAGAAATTCCCGAAATCACGAGTTTTTTACGATTTCCCGAAACTCGTGTGACGGGGTCCTGAACCGTTTATATCCACCTAGGACCCCAAAACTGTGTGCTATAGCCCATGAAAAAGGCCAGGAATGTCCGAAATCATGAGTTTTTTACGATTTCGTGAAACACGTGTGACGTTGTCCCAGGCCGTTTTAATCCAGCCGGACCCCAAAACAGTGTGCTATAGCTCATAAAAAAGGCCAGGAATGTCCGAAATCACGAGTTTTTTACGATTTCGTGAAACTCCTGTGACGGGGTCCCGGGCCATTTAAATCCACCCTGGACCCCAAAATTGTTAGCTATAGCCCACGAAAACGGCCAGAAATGCCCGAAATAATGAGTTTTTTACGATTTCATAAGCTCTTGTGACGGGGTCCTGGACCGTTTATATCCACCCAGGACCCAATATTGTGTGCTATTGCCCATGAAAAAGGACAGGAATGTCCGAAATCACGAGTTTTTTAACGATTTCGTGAAACTCCTGTGACGGGGTCCAGGGCCGTAAAAATCCACCCTGGACCCTACAACTATGTGCTATAGCCCACGAAAACGGCCAGAAATGTCCGAAATAACAAATTTTTCATGATTTCGTGAAACTCGTGTGACGGGGTCCCTTGCCGTTAAAATCTACCCGGATCCCAAAACTGTGTGCTATAGCCCATGAAAACGGCCAGAAATGCCCGAAATCACGATTTTTTTGCGATTTCGTGAAACACGTATGACGGGGTCCAGGGCCGTTTAAATCCATCTTGGACCCCAAAATTGTGTGTTATAGACCATGAAAACGGCCACAAATGATCGAAATCACGAGTTTTTTACGATTTCGTGAAACTCGTGTGACTTGGTCCCGGACCGTTTATATCCACCCGGGACCCCAAAACTGTGTGTTATAGCCCATGAAAAAGGCCAGGAATGCCCGAAATCATGATTTTTTTACGATTTCCTGAAACTCGTGTGACGGGGTCCCGGACCGTTTATATCCACCCAGGACCCAATATTGTGTGCTATAGCCCATGAAAAAGGCCAGGAATGCCCGAAATCTCGAGTTTTTTTACGATTTCGTGAAACTCCTGTGATGGGGTACAGGGCCATATAAATTCACCCTGGAGCCCAAAACTGTGTGTTATAGCCCACGAAAACGGCCAGAAATGCCCGAAATCACGAGTTTTCTACGATTTCATGAAACTCGTGTTAAGGGGTCCGGTGCCGTTTATATCCACCTGGCACCCTAAAACTTTGTGCTATAGCCCACGAAAAAGGCCAGAAATGTCCGAAATCACGAGTTTTTTACGATTTCCTGAAACTCGTGTGACGGGGTCCCGGACCGTTTATATCCACCTAGGACCCAAAAACTGTGTGCTATAGCCCATGAAAAAGGCCAGAAATTCCCAAAATCACAATGAAACTCGTATAACGGGGTCCAGGGCCGTTTAAATCCACCCTGGACCCTAAAATTGTGTGCTATAGCCCACGAAAACGGCCAGAAATGCCCGAAATCATGGGTTTTTTACGATTTCGTGAAACACGTGTAACGGTGTCATGGTTTTTTTAATCCACCCGGACCCCAAAACGGTGTGCTATAGCCTACGAAAACGAACAAAATGCCCAAAATCAAGAGTTTTTTACGATTTCGTGAAACTCGTATAACGGGGTCCAGGGCCGTTTAAATCCACCCTGGACCCCAAAACTGTGTGCTATAGCCCATGAAAACGGCCAGAAATACCCGAAATCATGAGTTTTTTACGATTTCGTGAAACTCGTATGACAGGGTCTAGGGTCGTTTAAATCCATGCTGGAGCCCAAAATTGTGTGTTATAGCCCATGGAAACGGACAGAAATGACCAAAATCACGAGTTTTTTACGATTTCGTGAAACACGTGTGACGGTGTCCATGGTTGTTTTAATCCACCCGGACCCCAAAACGGTGTGCTATAGCCTACGAAAAAGGACAAAATGCCCAAAATCAAGAGTTTTTTACGGTTTCGTGAAACTCGTATAACGGGGTCCAGGGCCGTTTAAATCCACCCCGGACCCCAAAACTGTGTGCTATATCCCATGAAAACGGTCAGAAATGCCCGAAATCACGAGTTTTCTATGATTTCATGAAACTCGTGTCACGGGGTCCGGTGTCGTTTATATCCACCTGAGACCCCAAAACTGTGTGCTATAGCCCACGAAAAAGGCCAGAAATTCCCGAAATCACAATGAAACTCGTATGACGGGGTCCAGGGCCGTTTATATCCACCCGGCACCTCAAAACTTTGTGCTATAGCCGATGAAAAAGGCCAGAAATGCCCGAAATCACGAGTTTTTAACGATTTCGTGAAACTCGTGTGACTTGGTCCCGGACCATTTATATCCACCTAGGACCCCAAAACTGTGTGCTATAGCCCATGAAAAAGGCCAAAAATTACCGAAATCACAATGAAACTCGTATAACGGGGTCCTGGGCCGTTTAAATCCACCCTGGACCCTAAAATTGTGTGCTATAGCCCACGAAAACAGCCAGAATTGCCCAAAATCATGGGTTTTTTACGATTTCGTGAAACACGTGTGACGGTGTCATGGTTTTTTTAATCCAACCGGACCCCAAAACGGTGTGCTATAGCCTACGAAACGAACAAAATGCCCAAAATCAAGAGTTTTTTACGATTTCGTGAAACTCGTATAACGGGGTCCAGGGCCGTTTAAATCCACCCTGGACCCCAAAACTGTGTGCTATAGCCCATGAAAACGGACAGAAATGCCCGAAATCATGAGTTTTTACGATTTCGTGAAACTCGTATGACAGGGTCTAGGATCGTTTAAATCCATGCTGGACCCCAAAATTGTGTGTTATAGCCCATGAAAACGGCCAGAAATGACCGAAATCACGAGTTTTTTACGATTTCGTGAAACACGTGTGACGCTGTCCATGGTTGTTTTAATCCAGCCGGACCCCAAAACGGTGTGCTATAGCCTACGAAAAAGGACAAAATGCCCAAAATCAAGAGTTTTTTACGGTTTCGTGAAACTCGTATAACGGGGTCCATGGCCGTTTTAATCCACCCCGGACCCCAAAACTGTGTGCTATATCCCATGAAAACGGTCAGAAATGCCCGAAATCACGAGTTTTCTATGATTTCATGAAACTCGTGTTACGTGGTCCGGTGCCGTTTATATCCACCTAGGACCCCAAAACTGTGTGCTATAGCCCACGAAAAAGGCCAGAAATTCCCGAAATCACAATGAAACTCGTATGACGGGGTCCAGGGCCGTTTATATCCACCCGGCACCCCAAATCTTTGTGCTATAGCCGATGAAAAAGGCCAGAAATGCCCGAAATCACGAGTTTTTAACGATTTCGTGAAACTCGTGCGACTTGGTCCCGGACCATTTATATCCACCCGGGACCCCAAAACTATGTGCTATACCCCATGAAAAAGGCCAAAAATTCACGAAATCACGAGTTTTTTACGATTTCCTGAAACTCGTGTGACGGGGTCCCGGACCGTTTATATCCACCTAGGACCCCAAAACTGTGTGCTATAGCCCATGAAAAAGGCCAGGAATGTCCGAAATCAGGAGTTTTTTTACGATTTCGTGAAACACGTGTGACGTTGTCCTAGGCCGTTTTAATCCACCCGGACCCCAAAACGGTGTGCTATAGCTCATAAAAAAGGCCAGGAATGTCCGAAATCACGAGTTTTGTACGATTTCCTGAAACTCCTGTGACGGGGTCCCGGGCCATTTAAATCCACCCTGGACCCCAAAATTGTGTGCTATAGCCCACGAAAACGGCTAGAAATGCCCGAAATCATGAGTTTTTTTACGATTTCATAAACTCGTGTGACGGGGTCCTGAACCGTTTATATCCACCCAGGACCCAATATTGTGTGCTATAGCCCATGAAAAAGGACAGGAATGTCCGAAATCACGTGTTTTTTAACGATTTCGTGAAACTCCTGTGACGGGGTCCAGGGCCGTAAAAATTCACCCTGAACCCTACAACTATGTGCTATAGCCCACGAAAACGGCCAGAAATGCCCGAAATCACAAGTTTTTCATGATTTCGTGAAACTCATGTGACGGGGTCCCAGGCCGTTAAAATCTACCCAGAACCCAAAATTGTGTGCTATAGCCCATGAAAACGGCCAGAAATGCCCGAAATCACCAGTTTTTTGCGATTTCGTGAAACACGTATGACGGGGTCCAGGGCCGTTTAAATCCATCTTGGACCCCAAAATTGTGTGTTATATCCCATGAAAACGGCCAGAAATGATCGAAATCACGAGTTTTTTACGATTTCGTGAAACTCGTGTGACTTGGTCCCGGACCGTTTATATCCACCCGGGACCCCAAAACTGTGTACTATAGCCCATGAAAAAGGCCAGGAATGCCCGAAATCACGATTTTTTTACGATTTCCTGAAACTCGTGTGACGGGGTCCCGGACCGTTTATATCCACCCAGGACCCAATATTGTGTGTTATAGCCCACGAAAACGGCCAGAAATGCCCGAAATCACGAGTTTTTTACGATTTCATGAAACTTGTCTGACGGGGTCCCGGGCCGTTTAAATCCACTCGGGTCCCAAAACTGTGTGCTATAGTCCAAGAAAATGGTCAGAAATGTCCAAAATCTCGATTTTTTACGATTTCATGAAACTCGTACGACGGGGTCCTGGGCCGTTTAAATCCATCCTGGACCCCAAAATTGTGTGTTACAGTCCATGAAAACGGCCAGAAATTCCCGAAATCACGAGTTTTTTACGATTTTGTGAAATTCGTGTGACGGGGTCCCGGGCCGTTTAAATCCAACCTGGACCCCAAAACTGTGTATTATAGCCCACGAAAACGGCCAGAAATGACCGAAATTTTGAGTTTTTTACGATTTCGTGAAACACGTGTGACGGTGTCCATGGTTGTTTTAATCCACCCGGGCCCCAAAACGGTGTGCTATAGCCTACGAAAACGAACAAAATGCCCAAAATTAAGAGTTTTTTACGGTTTCATGAAACTCGTATAACGGGGTCCAGGGCCGTTTAAATCCACCCTGGACCCGAAAATTGTGTGCTATAGCCCATGAAAACGGCCAGAAATGCCCGAAATCACGAGTTTTTTACGATTTCATGAAACTCGTATGACGGAGTATAGGGCCGTTTAAATCCATCCTGGACCCCAAAATTGTGTGTTATAGCCCATGAAAACGGCCAGAAATGACCGAAATCACGAGTTTTTTACGATTTCGTGAAACACGTGTGTCGGTGTCCATGGTTGTTTTAATCCACCCGGACCCCAAAACGTTGGGCTACAGCCTACGAAAACGGACAAAATGCCCGAAATCACGAGTTTTCTACGATTTCATGAAACTCGTGTTACGGGGTCCGGTACCGTTTATACCTACCTGGGACCCCAAAACGGTGTGCTATAGCCCACGAAAAAGGCCAGAAATTCCCGAAATCACAATGAAACTCGTATGACGGGGTCCAGGGCCGTTTATATCCATCTGGGACCCCAAAACTTTGTGCTATAGCCCATGAAAAAGGCCAGAAATGCCCGAAATCACGAGTTTTTTACGATTTCGTGAAACTCGTGTGACTTGGTCACGGACCGTTTATATCCACCCGGGACCCCAAAACTATGTGCTATAGCCCATGAAAAAGGCCAGAAATGCCCGAAATCACGAGTTTTTTACGATTTCCTGAAACTCGTGTGACGGGGTCCCGGACCGTTTCTATCCATCCAAGACCCAATATTGTGTGCTATAGCCCATGAAATAGGCCAGGAATGCCCGAAATCACGAGTTTTTTTACGATTTCGTGAAACTCCTGTGACGGGGTACAGGGCCATATAAATCCACCCTGGACCCCAAAACTGTGCGCTATAGCCCACGAAATCGGCCAGAAATGTCCGAAATCACGAGTTTTTTATGATTTCATGGAACTCGTCTGACGGGGTCCCGGGCCGTTTAAATCCACCCGGGCCCCAAAACTGTGTGCTATAGTCCAAGAAAATGGCCAGAAATGTCTGAAATCATGATTTTTTTCGATTTCATGAAACTCGTACGACGGGGTCCTGGGCCGTTTAAATCCATCCTGGACCCCAAAACTGTGTGTTATAGCCATGAAAACGGCCAGAAATGCCCGAAATCACGAGTTTTTTACGATTTCGTGAAACTCCTGTGACGGGGTACAGGGCCATATAAATCCACCCTGGACCCCAAAACTGTGTGCTATAGACCACGAAAACGGCCAGAAATGAAATCACGAGTTTTTTATGATTTCATGGAACTCGTCTGACGGGGTCCCGGGCCGTTTAAATCCACCCGGGCCCCAAAAATGTGTGCTATAGTCCAAGAAAATGGCCAGAAATGTCTGAAATCACGATTTTTTTCGATTTCATGAAACTCGTACGACGGGGTCCAGGGTCGTTTAAATCCATCCTTGACCCCAAAATTGTGTGCTATATCCCATGAAAACGGTCAGAAATGCCCGAAATCACGAGTTTTCTACGATTTCATGAAACTCGTGTTATGGGGTCCTGTGTCGTTTATATCCAGCTGGGACCCCAAAATTGTGTGCTACAGCCCACGAAAAAGGCCAGAAATTCTCGAAATCACAATGAAACTCGTATGACGGGGTCTAGGGCCATTTATATCCACCCGGGACCCCAAAACTTTGTGCTATAGCCCATGAAAAAGGCCAGAAATGCCCGAAATCACGAGTTTTTTACGATTTCGTGAAACTCGTGTAACAGGTTCCAGGGCCCTCTAAATCCACCCTGGTCCCCAAAATTATGTGCTTTAGCCCATGAAAATGGCCAGAAATGCCAAAAATCATGAGTTTTTTACGATTTCGTTAAACACATGTGACGGGGTCCCGGGCCGTTTAAATTCAACCTAGACCCAAAACGGCCAGAAATGCCCGAAATCACGAGTTTTTTATGATTTCGTGAAACTCGTATGTGTAGGGTTACGACTCCCACGGAACAGAGGTATTGTCGGGTAAGTCCCTTTATCTTTGCTCCATGAACAGTTTATTTAAGGTACCAACTATCTCAGATTGTGGTGCAATCACATTACGTAGTTTCTTGGACGATTGAATACTTTTCGGTACCAATTCAACTTGCCTCATGGTTGGACGATCCTCTTGTGCTAATTTCCGCATGTGACAGCGTACAATGCCACTTATTTTACTTCTTTGCCTCCCTCTTCCATAACTTGTGGGTCTAATATCTCCAATAATTTACCTTGTGCAGACAAGGTAGACAAATGTGCAACAAGGCCATCACCTTCAGATGACATATAGAAATGGCTTCCGCCTGGCAAGTAGTTCGACCAGCATGCCGCCAAAGCCAAAAACTTTCAGTGAGAACTATAATTTATAGAAATACACATGGTGCATATATGCAATTGTACCGTGAACCCTTGTTGTTTGTCGATAGGAACATACCTTGATGCACCAAAGTCTGCAAACCTTTGTTCATAGTTTCATCCAATAGTATGTTGACAGATTTATATCTCTATGGCAGCGGTGGAGCTTGGGCCAAATATCACAGTTTTTGGACAAAATTGAGCCAAAAAGCACTAAGTATTTGCCCTTTTCTTAGGCTGGGGGGGGGGGGGGGGGGGGGGGGGGGGGCTGACTTGTACGTACCTCTGCCCTTGTCTGTATGGATGATGGGTGTTGAAGTTGTTGGGTGTCTACGCCCTTGTTTCTATCGCTATCCGCAGCTAGCCTATCCTCCCACCGAAAATGAATTTGCTTCTTCAACATGAAGATTATCATTAAGGATTGCGTATCGTCGGGACTTCTGTTTCAAGGCAGCAACCGTAGATTTTTGCAACATTTATATGGTTTATTGGTGATAGAATGGAAACCTCATTGAAAAACTCCTCAATCTCTTCTTGGACCAACTTCTTTGGCTTTTTGTAGCTATGACATGGAGGTCGGATATATAAAATCCCTTTATAAAAAATGTTTGTTGCTTTCTTTAGCTCTTCCAAGGGCATGATAATTCTTTCTGAAATATCAGCCCTATAAGACACCAACCGCTGCAACAGCTTCCCACGATTCTTCTAAAAGAAACTCTCGCTTCAAAGGGATTAGGAGACGTTTGGGTGCTATGTAAGTGATTGTTTGATCTATTAATGATAAAGGTGTGTTCAGACGTAATCACAAATGATAGTTAAACCGGGGAACTCACATTCCTTGCTTTAGCTCTAAGTGACGTGGGCCTCATCAGTCGTCACAAGTAACCCCTAAATGGGCCGCATTAGCGTGGTTCACTAGCATGGGTATTTTTTAAGCTAACAAATACTGCATTTCGCCTAAAATATATATATTACTACATACCATTAACTCATTGCAAGAAAATAAGTTCACACATGTAGAAAAAATGTTCATAGAAATGTATATATGTGCATATTCATATGTATCTACATAAGGGGTCATGATTTGAAAAGTGGTTTCGATATATGATTACACGAACATAAGTTATTTGTATCTAAACTGAACACTACAACTATTGTACAAAAAAGAGAAAATGCTCAGAGTTATAAAAGTGGGTAAAAAAGAAGAACAAATATAGGAACTAAAAATTTCAAACAAAACCGAAACATATAAGGTAGGGAAAAAATAAATATGAAGAAGAAGGAAAAACAAAAAATGGAATAGGAAACAGAAACAAAAACAGAAAAGGTAGTAGAAAAAAACCCAAAAAAGATTGAATCGTGATGTAAATCCTCCCTATGAAATGCTAGTAACATGTTCTGTGTTTTGTACGTTAGCTCTTCATGTAATCCTTGCTTGTGCTATGTATCAAAGGTTTATATAGTTACACTCCAGGTCAAATGAAAATGGCAAAGCCTTCTGTCGTTATCCAGTGAAATACGCCATGAGTTTGGTGAGATACGCACAAAAAGGTGACTAAGTAGCTGGATGACATGCATGCCAGAAATGCTGTTCTTTGTAATACTGAACAGACTTTGTATTTTTGCACATGCAGCTTGTTATTCAAAACGAGATCCAATGTGTTAGACCGTTACTACTATTTTTCTGAAGAATGGAGTTAATTACCTTGTTACCACCGACCATCGATTAGTGAAGTGAGGGGCGGAGCTAGAAATTTTGATCAATGGGTTCACTCATGATCAAGGCCAGATTTTTTTAGAAATACAATATAAATGCAGACGATAACAAACACACACGTACATACACTCCTATGACGGCACACATGCAAATCCTACCCCTATAAGCACTTTCGAGAGACTGGCCCGGTATATTTTAAGATTGACGAAGTCACCATGGGACTCGCTGTTGATGGGCACGTCACCTACCACTGAAAGCATAACGCCGGTTAATCATAAAAAATCCAAAAAAACACGAGCACCGATATAAGGAACCAAACCAGTTGAACTAGGCTTACTTCGCAAGGCCGGAACTAACTACGTATTGTATTGTACAAGCGTATGACATCTAAAAAAGACCATATCACTTAAAGACAACATAAATCACCAAAATATCATAACATATATATAGACGTTTGTGTTAAAAGTAAAGGATGAAAACATACCGGGTAAATGAAACCCTAAATTCACTTGCTTTCATTTTAAAATAAAATATGTCCTCCAACCACTTATTAAACCAGAATGGGAAGTTAATTTCAATAGTTTTAAAGAATAAAAACAAAATTTGTAAAATCACTCACATTTCAAAGTTTCCCCTAACGATTCTTAATCTTCTTAAAAAGCTCAAACATGTCATCATTACTAATGGTTGAAAATTTGTCTTTCTCCACATAACAAATTAGACAATCACTCATGAAATAAATCAATTTCATCTAAATCAATTACTCTTCAACTAGGGGGTTTTGGGAGACTAACTGTATCGACATCTGATTGCTTACGTCTATGAGTTGGCGTTGAAGTGCCTTCACCACTTGCAATCTTCCGATATGTGTCTCTTTTTTGCACAATACCGTTCCATGGCCTAGATCAATCAATGTACAGGGAGAAAATCATTACTAGGGCTAGAGAAAACATGTATGGAGTATAAAGTAAACATGCGTGTGTATAAACCACAAGAAGTAGAATATTTTCTTAACAGTACCTGTAGCGTTCCCGCTGCCGGCGGCCGGCTTTTGGGCGACGAGAGACTCAAGAGACGCAGAGGCGAGCAGTCGAGCACCCAGCAGTTTTCGATCTGGTGTGGAGGCGCGACGGTACGATCGATTCGTGCTAACATGCACGTCTTTTACTTGTGGGTTGTGGGCTATTAGCTGAACTAACATTACTTGTGGGCTACGTGCTGAACCAAAATATTAAAGCCCTTCTGATTGGCCCAACTAGGGAGTCAATGGGTTCAAGCAATATTTTTTGTTGGGTTCAGAACAGATGCGTATGCATATAATGCTAGGCGGTCGGCAAAAGTTATTGGTGTCATATGCACCCAATGCCTCTACGCTGGCTCCACCCCTGAGTGAAGTATAGGTAAGCATTTTACTTGGGTGTGAACCAACATAATCACAGTCTGCATAGACGGGGTATATGGGAACTTCAGAAGGAGATGAATGGAAATTAAGATAATGTGTCTCTTGAAAATGATGATTAATACGAAGTCTAACATTTAAATAAATTCTACCAAGTATATAAAGATAATATAGTAGTACTACATGATGCATAATCGCTGGATCATATCAATGGACTAAGCAATAAGAACGGAGATCATCATGAAGAAAGGATGGTTTGTCTTGCTTTCATTTTTTACCGAAATTTATGAGTAGTATGTGAATTCAATGGATGTGCCAATATTAGTGTGAGCCGGACAGCTAGCTATGAGATGTTACACATTTTTGGCAGCACTAGTTGGGAGATAGTGAGGAGAAAAAGTTTCAGCAAAATCCAAAGGTAATTAAACTTGTACTCCCAACGTTTTAAAATACTAATGTTTTAGCTATTATACATGTTGTCTAGATATGAACTAAAATGAGTGAACATAGACACTAAAATATATCTAGATATATATGAATGCAGAAAAAGACTAAACATCTTATATTTAAGAACGGAAGGAGTACGTACTAACAAAATTAACATGTAAACACCGTACGTGATATTTCTTTCGAGAACACATTTTGACTGAAATAAATGAGTACGATGTAAATTCAATGGATATGCCAATCTTAGGGCGTGAGACAGCTAGCTACGAGACGTTACACATTTTTCATTTTTGGCAGCAATAGTTGGGAGATATATAGAGAGGAAACAAAAGTTCAGCAAAATCTTACGGTAATTAATTTTATACATCCTGCCAAACATGGAACACCCTGCGTGATATTTCTTTCCAGAACACGCAAAAGCTTAGCGTCCATTTCTTAAAGTATGTGGCCAAAGAACGAACGCCTTCTTCTCCACTGATCCAATTCCACACACTTTTCTTACTGCTTAGTCCAGTGCCATGGCTCAAAACCACGACAACAACAACAACCACCACATCGCACCTCCGGCCACCAGCTCGGACTCCACCATGAGTCCGTGCAACGGCAGCACCGGTGGCGGCGGTCTGGTCCTGCTGGGTGCTATTGACAAGGGTAAGGGCGTAGCCAAGACAGAAGCGCATGACGAGGATGGCAGATCTAAGGGCAAGATCAGCATGGCAAACGCCATAGCTGCTGCTGCTTCCAGAGATGGCGGCGGATCAGGCTGCCGCCGTGGCGACAGAGAGCTGCACATCGCCACGGAGCGCGAGAGGAGGAAACGGATGAGCGAGATGTTCTCCAAGCTGCACGGCCTCCTCCCCACCCTCCCCGACAAGGTAGTATATATTCTGTTATAGACTTATACATAGTTGTATCTTGTATGTTAGGGCTTTGTGCATCAATGCTTTGGTGCTTCAGGTTGACAAGTCGAGCATAGTGATGGAAGCGATACACTACATCAAGAGCCTGGAGGGGACGCTGAACGAGCTCGAGAAGCGGAAGCTGGAGATGCAGCTCGCGCGAGGCAAGGGCGGCGGCGCCGGGGTCTCCTCCTCGGTGACGCCGCCGCCGCCGGCCGTACTGCCGGATGGTGGGATATGGCCAGCGGGAGCGACCCCAGCGCCGCCCGTGGTGACCACGACGCCGACGCCGACGCCGGTGGGGCTCCAGACGTGGTCTGGCCCTAACGTCGTGCTGAGCCTGTCGGGCAGCGACGCGTGCATCAACGTCTGCGCGACGCGGCGGCCCGGCGTGCTGACCATGGTGATGGCCGTGCTCGAGAAGCACAACATCGACGTGGTCACGTCGGGGATCTCCTCTGACAGCGCCCGGAGCATGTTCACCATCCACGCTCGCGTAAGTTAAACCCTGCTCGCGCTCCATCTACCTACCTATGTATTGGGGTTTTGGTACTCTCTCTACTCTGATTACATTAAAACGACAAAACTTAAGTTATATATAAACTACCACACATTGCCTATGTCTATGTGGTAAGCAGCCTGCAAAACACAAAATTGGGGCGATGAACTTCAGCCTTCCGGGTAAGTAATGGTTGTGTGCATCGCTTGATGCAGAGGCCGGGATTACCCCTTTTCTAAATAAATAAAAAAAGCCTTCCGGGTAGGTGGGAACATGCGTGATCTTGTTGTGTGGTGGTGCATATATTTTGCAGGGACTAGAACCTGGTTTTCCCAATGCTCTATAATGTACCATCTCAGAATCTCTTATTATCTGCTACTCGCTCCGTTTCTAAATTTAAAATATTTTAGGTTTTTCACATTTTGTATAGATGCATTATTGTAGACATGTGAATATGGACAGTCCAAAACATCTTATATTTAAAAACGCATATATCCTCCAACGCTGAAATGTACTAATTCATATTCTCGAAATTGTTCAATCAGTGGGAGAATCGAACTACCAAAATTTATGGGTGTGTCTTGTTTGACGACATACATTCCCCAACGTTAAAAACCTTTCTCGATATGGTTCAGTGCGGTGGGAGAGAATCATAACTCGCACAATTTACAAGTAAATCTTATGTAATAGCGTATATTAATGACATTATTAAACGGCGTGTCACTAGATTGTGAAGATCCCGCAGGATTTACAAGTGAATCTTACATGATAGTGTGTATCGGCTAACATAAAAACCTACTATATAATATCTTCTCGAATTGGTTTGATTAGTAAATTTGGAGAATCCAAACTCATACAATTTACACGTGTGTCTTGTCTCATAGCGTGCATTCCATAACATCAAAAACATGGTATAGAATTATATTCTCCAAATTGTTTGTAAAAGCGGGAGAACTATAGCTCGCACGATTTACATGTGAACTTTTTTGTCACTTGCATATAACGGCCTCCATGGGAACATGTATGATATTCTAAGAATCAATGACGTCAACCATTTTGTTTCATTCCATAGTAGATCACGCCAAAATAAAGAAACTCTAATTCAGTAGCATACCTGTAAAATACCATAGATTGGAACACGGCGAAATCCTCATAGCCGTTTGGATGATGGCCTACTTCTTTGTCACCTTCATTTGAAGACGATTGGTCAACCCATCCAGTGATGTAGTTGAAAGCTTAGGATCGTCATTGTGAACTCGCTCGATAGCCCATCAGCATGACCATCATCATTCTTGTATTGCTTCTCTATCCTCTCATGTTTCATGATCTCTCTAATAGGCTCGTACGACTATCAATCCAATTATCCAACATAAACACGATGTGCCCTCCTATTCTGTCTAACGGGTAATTATTCTCCCATAGACATTTCAAATGGAACATAGATCCCTTGAATAACAAAAAACATCCCAACCACATATAAAATATCTTCTTACAAACATGATAATATATATATATATATATATATATATATATATATATGTAGGCTAAATGTACATATATGCACATGAGCATATATACATGATTATGCAGCTTATTGGGTTTATTGCTTTGTTCAGTTGTGTATATGTGAACTTTTGTAGGCCCAATAAAATGCAAGCTGAGCGGAAAATATTTAAGTGTAATATTTGAAGGTAGAATGTTGCTTGATTATGCCCATGGGGGTTTCCGCACTAGAGCAGACTATATCCCAACACACACATGATATGCGTAGTCACTCTAGACGTCATTGGATCTTCATCCATGATGAATTATGCAGCAATTTAAGGACAACACATCTCCTTGTTATTTCAGGTCATTTAATTTATCTTCATCGTGCCCTAGGAACCCAGCGTCGCGACAATCATCCATTAGTATCAAAGCATAGAAAATTGCCAAAATGTCTAGCAACACCATATCAACTTGTTAGTCTCTAGTTTTGTTTTCACCACCATCTTCGCGTTCTTATTCTCTAATTCATACAATGAACCTTAAATAAACAATCCAGATTCTACGGCATCTCCATTTATCGAAGTTGAATTTTGTTCAAACGCTAATGTTAATTTGTTATAGAACTTAATGCATATAACTAAGTACACCTGAGGAAGAAAGGGTGGAAAATGTACTTCTGTTTGAGTTAAGGTTCATAATTGTCGACACTATGAATGATAACTTAGGGTTCCTAATGTAGATTTTGTGTTTTTGGTAAACTTGTGGATAACCGAATGGTAATTTTTATAAATCATCTCAATGTTTTGTAAAATTGTGGCGATATTTTCCAACTATGCTTGCATTTAATATGAACTCTACATAAACCAGTGGATGTACAACCCACAGTCCCTAGAGGGCCTCCCCCACCGCTTACAACAAAGTATTGAGCTTTTTTGTAGAAATTTATGATAATTTTGAATTCAGTGGGCTAATCTGTTAAGAGAACATGCATGTGGCACTGATTTATATTCCGAAATGTTATTGGAAATACATCTCTTGATATTCACTGATGTGGATTTGTTACATTTTGTCATTTTTTGAATTAGGCATGCCTAATTGATCATGCATATATAAGGAAAAATATATATGAAATGTACGTGCCTAATTTAGATACTCAACACGAGCATCCCATAATTAAATATATGTCTTTGCTGCAAACAGATAAATGGAGCGAGCAGCCAGTTCGGAGCTAATGTGCCATCCGAGGAGATATACAAGCTGGCGGTATCAGAGATAATGGTTTGGCTCTCTGAATAACGAGTTTGATTTTCAGCGCTTGAGGTAGTAGAATTGGCCAGTCATTTACAATTGAGCGTTGGCTTTTTATGTCGCGTCAAACTGAACCTTTGAGTTATATATTCACATCTCGGAATAGTGTGAAATTTTCATGTATGTGTGCACAACTTTGTATCGTACACTGATGTAACATTTGAATCGAAGTTTCATATTCTAGACTGATCTTGTTGATGATGGTCTACTGTGAATTCTTTAATTCATTCCGTAGTAGTATATCTTAGTTAGATATGATCTGGCCCATGGGTGAACTCTCCTGGTATGATGGCCATGTTTACTTGGGAAGTCGTGCATCAAACCTTCTGCATCATAAGTTTAATTAATGAGATCTTTTACTGATTGGAAAACGATGTACTTTAGTTCTTCAAGATAAAATCATTGGAGTACCCACATGCATGAACCCATCAATCATTTTGTGTATCTTTAGTTCTTCACTTTACCATCGGTAACATGCATTTCCATTTTACATGAGAAAATAAAGGCTTCCAAATGTACACATTAATTTAGTCTCGTATAAGTGTTGTACACTCAAGTAGCTAGATGTTGAGTAAATTTGTACCAAGCGGGAAAGAATAGTAAACCAAGCTAACCATCATGCATGACCACGTCTCACATGAGCGGAAACGACGGGCGGATAGCGATGCCGCAGATGCCCTCCAGCTTGCCGGCGATGTCCTTCTTCATTCTGAGATACCCTCCGTCGCCCCAATTCCTTCCCCACGAGTTCTTCACGATCCAATACCTCTCGCCGCTCTGGTCGTCCTGCCCATAGCCAACCACCGTGACGCCATGGTTGAGCTTCGTGCCACATGGCCCGTTGTACACGCCGTTCGAGTAGTGCTGGAAGTTGGCGCCGCCGGCCTCGATCGACACCGCCACGGGCTGCATGGCCACCGCGTTCGCCAGCGACGCCTCGCTCCGGGTGGCCACGCGCTGGAAGCCGGAGATGGAGGCGGCGTGGTTCGGCAACTTGGCCGCGTCGCATTTGCCGTCCTTGGCCGTGTAGGGGTAGTCGTCCTCAGCGGTGATCCCGCCGTTGGAGGTGATCCACTGCAGCGCGTGGTAGCTCACTCCGCCATCGCAGCCTTCGTCTAGTGTGTCGCAGTCCACGAGCTCCTGCTCCGACAGTGAGGCGAGCTTCCCCGTCTTGATCTGGTGGATCCCTTCTACCACCGCTACGGTCGAGAACGCCCAACACGATCCTGTAGAAGTGAAAATTAATTTAGTACTTAATTTTGGGTTGTACTCCAAGAGAAAATAGCTGGCAACTCTTTAAACAAATCTCCATGCATGTATTATATTCTCAACAGTTCAGAATGATTAAAATTAGAAAATCAAAATGCTCCCCATGTTTGAGGATTCTATATCAACTTGTTGGAACTTGGGGTCGAAAAGTTGTTCTTTTTGTGATGTTGTAGACTTGTAGGTCAACATATATCCTCAAGACACAGGCACTGCAGAAGGTCTCTATCAAGCCAGTTGATTAACCAAACACTCTGTGCATGAAAGCTAAGCAAGCAATTATCTACGGATGAAGTATTGCTAGCATATAGAGCAGGAGCACATGGAAGCATGTGGGTGGCCGAGAGCCATGTAGGCCACGCGCAAAATATTAATGAATTCGATCGAGATTATTTTCTACGGACCGAAATCAACGATGGAAAACATAATGTGGACGGGATGGATGGCGACGGTCCACCAATCCGACCCGCGTACGTAGCGTGTACGTACCGCACTTGCCCTGGTCCTTGACCTCCGTCACGGCGCCGCTGCCGCGCCAGTCCACGCTCGCCGGCGCGCCGCCCGACTCGTTCCTGTACACCTGCATCATCCGCCCGCCGCCCATGGCGTCCACCGGCCCGGCGCGGGTCGTGATGATCATCGCCTCCTCGTCGTCGTCGAGGACCCCGAGCTGTGACGACGATGGCCTCGAGGTGTACATGGCCATGAACTCGTCGCTGGTGAGGTCGGTGTAGGCGGTCTCGCCGAGCTCGTACGTGAGCCCGATGCCGGCGTTCTCGTTGGTGGCCTCGATGTACATGACGTTGTGCGCGTACACGCGGAGCCTGCGGCGCTCCTCCTCCGGTGTGGCGTAGCTTTTCTTGTGCTCCGCCTTCCATCGTCGGAACCTCCCCTCCATCATCCGCAGGACTACCGGGTCGGTTTCCTCGGCGGCGGCGAGGCGGGAGGTCGCCGATGAGCCGTCGAGGAAGACGGCCAGGAGGAGCAGCAAGAGGAGGAGAGATATGGAGTGTTCGAAGGAGGAGGAGGCCATGGTCGTTGGCTGCAAAACTTGTTGTAATCTTGTAGGCTTGTGGTACTCACCATTGCGTTTATGTATAGATAATAAGGGTTTGAAGAAGAAGAAGAACTGAAGAAATGGATAATCATTCCATGGATGGGCAGAATAATGTCAATGTATGACAGCGATGGAATATGTCTGATATATTGTCACTCACTGTCACTGATCAGTGTGGTAAGCTCCGTGAAGCGAACGACCTCAGCTGAGTGTATGATCGTGATGGAAGGTGATCAACTCCGTACCGCCCGCGCGATGTGGTGGAATTGTGGCCCAAAAGCCCAGTTTCCATCGACAAACGGCTTTACGGCCATTCGCAAAATCAGTCATCTAGTTGAGGATTGTTACGGCTTACTGTCAAGGCTTTCACCTTGACCCGTAGCTCTCTATATATATATATTCACATAGGCAAGTGGAACGTTGTCTCTTCTATAATTAGTAGCATGTCCATGCTGAGTACAAGCATTTCCTCTCTTCGTAATCCACGAGTAAAAACTGTGCGAATGCATGTCGATATTTGACAACGGCAAGCGATCAACATAACATGCCGCAGCTGCTATTTTCTCATCATACCACCACTAATATGCAATTCTGTATCCACCACTATTCATAACAAGTGCCGAGTACATTCCATCAGCAAGACATCCTGCCATAACAGGAAAAAAATTCTTCATCTATGCGTCGTAGTCTCCATCAGCAAACTTGTTCTCGGGGAAGAACACGGCCACTGTCTCCTTCCCGTCAAACCTCCTCCCGTGCATCCCCGACTTTGCCCTAGCCGAGCTCTCCACATCTGCATACTCCAAAAACACCTGAAATGTAGAAACAGTATCAGGATACGGGTATCAGGATGCGGGGATGGGTAGAAACAAATGATCCGGATCAATGCTGAATCCCACAAAATCAAGAATCTGGACGGGCTCACCTTGCCAACTCCAGGAATTGGATCGCCGCTAGGGAGAGGTCGTGGGATCACAGCTTGCACCAGGTTACCTGGTCCAAGTTGATCAGTCAGAAAAGACATACACACAAAAGGAAAAAAAAAATACATTAGCAATATGGTCAATCAAATCAAATCCAATCAAAGACTATAAAAAAATTAGCATCTTCTGTAGGTTAGGCCCGATTGCGAGTTTTGCATGAGGTCGGATTATAAAACGTTCGGCAATGATGGTACTATGCGGCACTACAAAACACACAGAAGAAAACCCGTTCAGTAACTGAACAAAAGGCAAAACTGAGTTATGCGTTATACTGTAACAGAGTTCACAACAAGGGTCACGTGATGTTTACCATATTTGTGTGCTTCCATCGTCATGTCGTCCAGTATGTCTCCGTATTCTTCGTCGTCTTTGAGATCATCTGGTGAAATCACGTGGGTCAGGCATACCACCTTCGTTGATAGGGCTCCACCGACTTCATACACGAGTCGCTGCTCAGGAAGAAACAAAGTCAGAAATTGGAAGGCTTTAGAATAGATATTTTATTTTATATAAGATGCACGTCTTTTGAGAGACAAAGCCGTACCTTCATTTGTGCCTGTTGCTGTGCCTGCAGGAGGATGTTTTCTTGCTCTGGCCTAGGGTCAGAAGAACTCTGGTTTGCTCGCCTAACCGTGAGAGTCCTCTCTCCCAGCTGGATACCGTTAAGAGCAGCACAGGCAATGTCAGTGACAGACACATCCTGGTATAAACAGAAGGCGTAGCCCTTCGAGTTGCCAGTTTCCTTGTCCTTCACAATATCAAAAGCACGAAGAGGTCCAAAAGTTTGAAGCAACTCCCGCACTTGATCCTCTGTGAAGTAATAGGGTAAGCCTCCCACAAAAATGCGGTCAGGACCTTCTAAGGCTCCGGCCAAGCCAGGTGTCAGGCCAACAGCAGCAAGATTGAGATTTGGGTTCGGCTGGTTTGGACCCAACATAGCTGCCTGTGAAGGATTATAGTCTGTTGGCCTCCTAACCTTCACCGGTGCTCCATCGAACACTATACCATCCAAGGCCATTGCATTGCTTGCTTCTTCCACAGACCTCATCTCAACAAAAGCAAATTTCTTGTCATGGTTTATGTACACATTAACTACTGCGTCACCAATACCAACTGTGTTTGCTCCAGTAGCAGCCATGACTTGATTGAAGAACACAGCAACTGTCTGTTCATTAGCGCCTGGAGAAAGTCCACCTACATAAACACGCCGAGCATGCCGAGTAACCTAAGAAAAGGGTGGTTAAACATGATATATATCAATGGGAAAAATTAACTCAGGTATGAATATCCGGAAGGAAAATGAACTAACACAAGGAAAGACATACCTGTTGTGTCATGTTCGGAAGCATCGGATTAGTAATAAAGGGTAGTGGACCTGCAACGCATCAAAGAGAATCGTTAAGAAAATGTACAACATTTAGAAAGTAAATTTATGAGAACAATTATTTCAAATTGGTGGGTAAATACAAGTTCAAACAACGCAATACATGTAATCTCTAGTTAAATTGAACATCATGATAGAGACATTCAAGCAGCAATAGTTGTTTATCATAAGGTTATGTATAATAATTTTACCAGATACCTACCCAATAATGTAAATGTATATGTCAAGAAGTAAAAAACAAAGAATCAAGCCATCTTTTTGTCACCACATACCTGGGATTACACTGGGAGCAGCTGTAGGAATGGCTTGCGAAGGTCCCCGGTCAAATCCACTCACTCGCTTGCTGTTTCAATACAGCAGATATTAGTAAGTAGTTCAGAAAATGCAGAATAGCTCACAATAAGAAAACAGAGATGGATAACAATGCACATAAGAAAGAACAAATCATGCATGAAAATATCTGCATCAACTAAACAGCGTAAAATTAATCATCACCCTTGGTAGTAGAAATTTGTCCACTACATTCCGTGAACTTCTAATATTACAGAAACAGAAGAACTAAGAGCATATAAAAATCAGAAATAGTGAAGGCATCAAAACCTCATGTTAATTGCCTTCCTCAGATAAGATTCAAAGGCAAACAAGCAAGCTTAGTTCTAAAAACAGTGGAAACCAAACATAATGCAAATAATAAGCCTTTGACGGCATCCAGCATATACCTTTGACTCTTGGAACGGGAGCGGGAGCGGTGCCTTCTGCGGCCATCTCTACCACGGTCTCCTCTGCATCATCACAGCATAATGATTAGCAAAACTCAGTTCATAACTCACAATGATAATCAATGAAATTAAATGCACAGGTTCATTACAGAATTTCAGAGACTGTACCTTTCAGCATCACGATCACGGCTCCGGCGATAGCCACGGTCATCGGAATGATCACGGTGCTCATTCCTCTCGCGGTGCACCCGGTGGTGGCGATCACCGTCTCTGTTCCTGTCACCGCGGTCACGGACACTCTCCCTGTCTGGGTACCTCTCCCTATCTCCCCCACGACGCCTGGAGCGCTCCCTGTCCTCGTCACGTTCTCTGCCCCTGTCCCTGGATTTCGAGGACCTTTCCCTGTGAGGCTGCGTGTCGTGCTGCAAAAATAACAACGACTCCTTGTCAGATTCAGGTTAACTGAAGAAAAATGCAGGGCTTCCTAGCATGATGATATACACTAGGTAGTCAGAACCATTCAGGTCTAGAACTACTACTCAAAGGGTCAAACCAGCACCAGTTAATTCGGCCTCATGAAATGAGTATCAGGTTGGCCTGCACATCGATCATCACACTACACCATGTATGTATGACCGTAAATACTCCAGCTTGACAAAATGACGACGTTTCTGAACCTCCGATACTGTCGCAATCCGCATCTATATAATCAGCAAATATACGTAACACGACGCAGCGACTGAAAGTAATAAAAAAAAGTAGAGCTAAATCAACGGATCGTGGCCAGAATCCCCTGCAACGAGATTTTGTCAACACCAGCACACCGCATCTGAAAGCTAGTCTCGAATTCGCGCAACTGAATACGTGCCGGCGGCGAAGGCGAGTTCCCCTGACAAACCCTTAGAACAGCAGCCGGGGTCGGGGCCAGGGTGAGACGCCGCCGTACCTGGGGAGAGCGGCCGTCGGCGCGCTTTCCCGGCGGGGACCTCCCGTCTTCGTCAGCGGCGGCGGCGCTGGCCTCGCGAGCGGGCTCGTCGTGCTCGGCCATGCCGGCGGACGTCGCGTCGACTCCGGTCGGTGTCGGGTTTCGGCGGCGGCGGCGGCGGCTCGGTCGGTTTCGTTGGTGGCGGGAGCTGTTTGGTTCGTTGGTCGGGAACCACAGTTTGCTGGTTTTGACTTTGAATTAATTCACGTTCGCATCCAAAGTTCCAAACCGAGCACAAATTCTAGAACCACAGTTTGATCCTGACCATTAGGTCATGACATAGTGTTATTTTAAACTTTGCACATGAGACAAGAGAAGGGAGATGTTTAAGCCAACTAACTTGTGTATCCAACGATTGATTCTCTTGAAAAAACAAATATGATTAAAATAATTTGGCTGTATTATTCTTGTACAGTTCTAGTCATCTTCAAATTCACTGTAAAATTTTGAGCAAAATATTTGAACTAAGTGACTGTAAGTGAGGAAAGTGTGGACGCCCAATGCGCACATTGTCTGCTTCAGTAATCACCGTGTCCACGATAAGTATCAGCATTTCCTACCTTTTTTAATCGGTTTTGCTAATTCTCAGGTCTGAGAATTCCTTAAGTCTCAGTCACCAACAAAAATATGTATCAGTTACACTTTTCTGATAAAAAAAGTGCAATTGCACTTTTCTGACAGAAAAGTGCAACTCGTTCCAGTTGCACTTTTTTTTGAACAGCAGTTGCACTTTTCTGAGGTGATTGAGACTTAAGAAAAAATCAGGCACCTGAGACATAGACACTCCCTTTTTTAATGTACGGATGTGCAAGTGCATGTTTATATATGAAAACCCACAAGTCAGCGAGGACAACTTCAGGTGATCAACATAATTCTTCTCATCAAACCACCAAAAATATGCAATTCTGTATCAACTACGGAGTACTATTTATGACCAGAGCCAGTACATTACAGCAAGGCATGATGCTACCAAGTATTTGGAACATTTGGAAAACAAATCTACGGAGATATATTTCATCTATGCGTCGTACTCCCCATCAGCAAACTTGTTCTCCGGGAAGAACACGGCGACAGTCTCCTTGCCGTCAAACCTCCTCCCATGCATCCCTGTCTTCGCCCTCGCTGAGCTCTCCACATCTGCATACTCCAAAAACACCTACAGCGCAGAAATAAGATCAGAATGGATAGATACATTCCCAAACAAACAATGATCCACCTCGATGCTGACAGAAATTTACGACTCACCTTGCCAACTCCAGGAGTAGGATCACCGCTGGGATGGGGTCGTGGGATCACGGCTTGCACCAGGTTACCTGTTCCAAGTTGATCAGTCAGAACATACACACAGGAGAGAAAAAAGAAATTAGTAAACGGTCAGTCAAATCAAATCCAAGTGGAAAAAAAATGATTATCGTCTTCTGTAGGTTAGGCCCAATTGCGTGAGGTCGGATTATAAAATGTTCGGCAATGGTACTATGTGGCACTACAAAACAGACACACAGAAACAAAACACACAGAAGGAAACCCGTTCAGTAACTGAGCTAAAAGGCAAATCATATATACAGGTAAAACAGGCTTGTTTATAATAAAGAGTTCAGAACATGGTGCCATGTGAAGTTTACCGTATTTGCGTGCTTCTAACTTCATGTCGTCCAGTATGTCTCCGTACTCCTCGTCGTCTCTGAGGTCATCCGGTGAAATCACGTGGGTTAGGCATACCACCTTTGTCGGTAGGGCTCCACCAACTTCATACACTTGTCGCTGTTCAGGAAGCAACATAGTTAGATTTGGAAGGCTATTAAACTGATTTTTTGTTTTCTAAGACCATGTATATTTTAGAACAAAAAAAGGCGTACCTTCATTTGTGCCTGTAGCTGCGCCTGCAGGAGGATGTTTTCTTGCTCTGGCCTAGCCTCCGAAGATCCCTGGTTTGCTCGCCTAACCGTGAGAGTCCTCTCTCCCAGCTGAATACCGTTAAGAGCAGCACAGGCAATGTCAGTGACAGACACATCCTGGTATACACAGAAGGCATATCCTTTTGAGTTGCCAGTTTCCTTATCCTTCACAATATCAAAAGCACGAAGAGGTCCAAAAGTCTGAAGCAACTCCCGCACTTGATCCTCTGTGAAGTAATAGGGTAGACCTCCCACAAATATCCGGTCAGGACCTTCTAAGGCTCCGGCCAAGCCAGGTGTCAAGCCAACAGCAGCAAGATTGAGATTCGGGTTCGGCTGGCTTGGACCCAACGTAGCTGCCTGTGATGGATTATAGTCTGTTGGCCTCCTAACCTTCACCGGTGCTCCATCAAACACTATGCCATCCAAGGCCATTGCATTGCTTGCTTCCTCCACAGACCTCATCTCAACAAAAGCAAATTTCTTGTCATGGTTTATATAGACATTAACCACTGCATCACCAATACCAACTGTGTTTCCTCCAATAGCAGCCATGACTTGATTGAAGAATATAGCAACTGTCTGTTCATTAGCGCTTGGAGAAAGTCCACCAACATAAACACGCCGAGCATGCCGAGTAGCCTAAGAAAAGGGTGGTTAAGCATGATATATATCAGATGATATATCGGGAAGCAAAATGAACTAAAACAAGGAAAGTCGTATACCTGTTGTGTCATTGGCAGTGGTTGTCCAAGGTTGGGTAGATTATAAATGTTTGGTTGAATGTTTGGCATGTTCAGAAGCATCGCAGGAGCAATATATAGCGGGCCTGCCATACATCAAAGAGAATCATTAAGAAAAAGTTCAACATACAGAAACTGAATTTACGACATCAATTATTTCAGATTGGTGGCTAAATACAAGTTCAAACAAGGCAACACATGTAAACTGAATCATAGTGAAAGTGAACATCAGGGTATAGACATTCAAGCAGCAACGATTGTTTATTGTAAGTTTATGTATAATAAATGTTTACCAGATACATAACTAATAATGTAAACGAATATGTCAAGATGTAAAAAGAAAGGATCAAACCATCTTTTTGTCACCACATACCTGGGATTACACTGGGAGCAGTTGTGGGAATGGCTTGTGATGGTCCCAGGTCAAATCCACTCACTCGCTTGCTGTTAACAATACATCAGACATTAGTAAGTAGTTCAGAAAATGATGAACAGTTTAGAGTAAGAAAACAATGTAGATAAGAAAGAACAAATAATGCATGAAAAGATCTGCATAAACTAGCACCGGTGGTGGTACAAATTTGAGCACTACACACTGTCAAGTTCCACGCATACAAAAAAAGGAACAACAGCATAAAAGAATAAGAAACAATGAAGGTACCTAAACCACATGCTAATTGTCTTCCTCAGATATGATGCATATAGGCAAACAAGCTAGCCTTGTTCTGAAACATTCAAAACCAAACAATTTGCAAACAATACGCTTTCGATGGCATCCAGCACATACCTTTGACTCTTGGAACGGGAGCGGGAGCGATGCCTTCTGTGGCCATCTCTATCGCGGTCTCCTCTGCATCATCACAACATGTAATTAGCAAAACTCAGTTGGATAACACACAATGATGGAAATAATTAAAGCAATGAAATGCTGAGCATTACAGAAGCCTAGAACACGTACCTCTCAGTGTCGCGATCACGGCTCCGGCGATAGCCACGATCATCGCGGTGCTCCCTCCTTTCGCTTCTCTCGCGGTGATCCCTCCTTTCGCTTCTCTCGCGGTGCTCCCGATGGTGGCGGTCTCCGTCCCGGTCCCGGCTCCGGTCACCACGGCCACGGGCACTCTCCCTGTCCATGTACCTCTCTCCGTCTGTCTCACGGCGTCTGTGACGGCGCTCCCTGTCCTCGTACTCGTCGTGCTCCCTGCCCCTGTCTCTGGATTTCGAGGACCTTTCCCTGTGATGATGTGCGTCATGCTGCAAAAGAAAAGAGATTCCTCTGTCAGATTCTGATTCATTTACAAACATGCAGGGCGTCTTCGTTATAGTAATGATGCTAAAAAAAATACATGGAACCAACGAGTCAGCTACTCAGACCAGCACCAGGTAATCTGGAGCCGTGGACACACCAATGAACACCAGTACCAGGTGGGAATTTAATCCTGCACCCACAGCACATCGTGTATGATAAATCAATCATGAATAAGAGCTTGACAGAAACGAAGACGTTTCTGAACATCAAACCCATCCAATGCATCTAGATAATCAGAACTTATATTTCTTCTTTTTTGGCGAATATTAAGAACCTATATTCCTCGGTATGCCGTAAATCTGAGCGGGACTGAAAAATAAAATCCCGTACTAATTCCTCTCGCTGCCCCTCGTGTTAGCTAGCCCTAGCCGACACACGATTTTCCGGCCAAGTCGTCTAGAAAAGCAGAACGAAATCGACGGATCCTGCCCCAAAATCCCCTGCTGCAGCGAGATCAGGCCGACACCAGCACACCGCATCCGAAAGCTAGTCTCGAGTTCGCCCCAACCAACCCTAAGCGCGGATACTAATGAGAAAGAAAGGCGAGGGCGTACCTGGGGAGAGCGGCCGTCGGCGCGCTTGGCCGGCGGGGAGCTCCCGGCTCCGTCGGCGGCGGCGGTGGTGGCGGAGGCGGTGGCCTCGGGGGCGGGCTCGTCGTACTCGGCCATGCGTGCGGGCGGCGCGTCGATTCCGGTGGGTGTCGGGTTTCGGCGGCGGCGTCTCGGCTGGGTCGGTCGGTTTGGTTCGTGGATCGGGAGGACGGTGTGGGGCTGCGCATATAACGACGGGGGTGGACTCTGACACGAGTCGGTTTGCTGCTTCTACTTGGGTCGGTTTTGGAGGCTGCAAACCGCCATGGAATTTGACTTTGAAATTTTGAGTTCGTGTTCGGATTCCAAACACGGTACAAATTTCTAGAACCACGGTTTGAGCCCAAGCATATATAACCTCATAACCTTCAAAGGACTACCTAGCATGTGCGTGAGTTTTTATAATCAGAGGGGGCAATTAGCAAATAGTAAAAGATCGTATCATAGTGTATTACTTTTTGTTTTACACTTTTATGTTGCTAGATTTTATAATGTTAAAGAGAACCATGTATGTATGGTTATGTAACCGAATCTCACACATAGGGAATTGGTATAAGCAATGAAATACGTGCTCTTTGGGCGGGCGGCTTCTCAGCAAACAAAATATGGCATATCCTTTTTTTAGAGAGTACGTGAATACGTATCATAATGTTATAGAAGGGAGAAATATATACAAGAAATATGTCATATCCTCAATGTTTAATCTTTCGGCACGCGTCCTTCATTTGCACCACCTCGGGCATCGTCGTCTGCATAGGGGAAGTGGAAGAGTGCACATGATAGGAAGTGGACATTAAAGTTGGTGTGATCCTCGCCGTTGATATCGTGGAGTATGCCATCCTCGGCCCGCGAAATTCACGTTGGATTTTAGCATAAAAAATAAATCAATTGGATTTTTTATATGCCCTTTATGACTAATATTACACAACTATCCAACCAGCAAACATTTCAGCATTCAAAAACTTATTCCTACCGATAATCAGCTTTGCATCTCCATAATAGTCACTACAACTATTCCCTCCATTCAGTTTCTTGACCATTGAAAAGAACATCGCCTTTTTTAGTGGAAAAGCAGACCACCTTTGTACAAATTTGGGTCGGTTTTGGAAAGGAGGCGGCACCGCCATGGAATTTGACTTTGAATTCGTGTTCGGAATCAAAAATAAATATGTGCACTGTTGTAGCAAAATTACAGTGCACATATTTAGGTGATTCAGTTGTTGATCAATTCAAAAAATATCATTTAGTTTCCAACAGCAAAAATAAATCGATTGGTTTTTATATGCAATATTACAGAACTATCCATCAAGCAAACATTTCAGCATGCAAAAATTCTTCCTACCGATAATCAGCTCTGCATCTCCATAATACTCGTTGCAAAAAACAATACAAATTCATTCGTCAGGACGCTACCACCAGCATCATCTTACTCAAATTCATTTATCAGCAAATGAAAGAACACGAACAAAACCCGTTTAAATTACACTCATTTGTGGAATAGTAACCAAGACATAGCTGCCGCCACACACATGGGCTGTAATTACTCCACACACCTGGGCTGTAAAAACAGCTTGGAGGATACTCCTAGAATCCGCAATTTGCAAGAAAAGCAAGCTACAAATCAAAACGTTTTACATCAGGAACAGTTTAATCGGACGCTTCTACTAGTACTTGTCAAGCGCATCACACACCTCAACTCTCCTAACGCAACAACGGGTATGAGTCAGTCAGCAGTCAGTCAGTTTGTCAACAGGTATCTGTGAGGTCTGCTTCTCCTTGTTGCAACCCCAAAGGAGCAACCATTTCATGCAGATCTGTAGCACTTTCATTATCATCATGGTGGCACACTGGCACTTGAGCAGGCTGACATAGAGCAGTGAAACCGCGGTAAAAGCAACCAGGTTCCTCTAGAACTTACCAGGCTCAAACAACGGGAAGGAGCCTGTGCGAGCCCTCTCACCTCGGATGTCACGTTGGTTAGGATCTCTGCCCGCCTCGAGATGCGCTCTTGCGCCCGCCTCATTCCTCTCGGTGGTGATGCTGTTGGCACCCAGGATGGGCCCGCCGAAGAATATCGACTGACGTGTGTACGTCATCCTCTCGGACGGCTGCCCTGATGGAATCACTGCTGAAGATGTGTTCACGGGTGCGAGATTCCTCCCATGGTTCCCTGGTTCGCCACTTGGGTTTGCCAAGAAACCTGGGTTTCTGGCGGGAAGCTCGGCACCAGCTCCTGGTCTTGTTTGCGTGAGCACTGACACGTACCGGCCAGCCTCTTGATCCCAGACAACGGAGGCTCTTCGGTTCTCCCGGACGTATGACGTGGCTGACTGGAACATTGGGTTGGTTATCTGTGTAGTAGGGACAGGTGGCGGCCTCATAACTGCTGGCATGGGCCTTTCAGGAGGTGGAGGAGGTGGATGATGAGGCGCTGCACGGAACTGAGAGTGGGTGGCGAGCTTGTGGATGTGGACTGGGCTGCTTAAACTGCTTGCGGTCTGTGTGCCGGTCTCGTAGTCGTCCTGGCTTGCAAGACTCTGCGGGTACGAGTTCTGCAGAGGAGAGAGCCTC
Source organism: Poa annua (assembly GCA_026929855.1). Classification (NCBI taxonomy): domain Eukaryota; kingdom Viridiplantae; phylum Streptophyta; class Magnoliopsida; order Poales; family Poaceae; genus Poa; species Poa annua. Next base: position 88,482,998 of record CM049432.1, read on the forward strand.
ATCTCGCTCCTGGATTCCTTTGTGCCATTGTAGTCCACACTCATGCTGCTCCTGACGCTGACATTGCCGCTGGAGCTGATGTCAGCTTCATGACCATGGCGGGCATCTACTGGTCGGAGAACGGAAGATGATGCCCGAGCTTTGGCTGCAGCTTTCATTACCTCGTTCCTATCCAGCTTTGCAAGGCTCCGGGCACTGATCTTGACTGCCTTCTTGGATTTGTTTGCTCTTTCAGCATACCCAGCAGAATCAGGATCGACAGTTGAAGGTACCATCCCAGGGTCCAAATGTGGAATCACTTCATCCTGGTCAAAGTTTCAGCACAACAAAATTTATTACGGTCATAGGATTGCTTTCACCAGTACAATTATTATTTTTCCAGCTTAAGAGTCATGATTAAATTTTAAACAATGTAGCCTTTGAAACCTGCAGCTTACATGATCAATAAAAATTCTCGGAGGTGTACACCAAGCGCCCTTGTGGTGGAGGCCAAGAGAACTTCCAACACTGAATCCTGTTGTTGCTGAATTTGATGGGGAATAGATGATATTTGCTCCTTCCTCATCCTCTGGAAGCCCCTCGCTCATAGCTCTCATTGCAACCACATAATCATAGGTTGTGATCCCCTATATAGAATATAGACAGAGAACACGGCTAAGAAGCACGATAAACTTTGCATATGTGCTACATTTATGGTACGAGGTGTGAGGCAAACCTTTCTGATCAATATCATGTGGAAGAAGAAAAGCTCCCCTAAAGGTACGCAGGCCACTAATGAAAGCAAAGTGAATATACCCTGGACATAAGAATTGTAGAATTCAATTAATTATTATCAACTAAAAAGATTTATAGTTATAATAAAAAAAGAGCCAGTGAGTACTTCTCAGTATACATTAGATCCAATTTGAATGATAGGTATGGCAATGATAGGTACAGAAGCTAAGAAGGTAATTCAAGGATCCTAGACAGTAATAATTGCACTTCCAGTAGGTAAAATTAATGTGCTACCAAGCCAGTTAAAGAATTGATGTATTCCGACTATCTGACAAGAGACTGCAACTGTAATATTGTTATGGTAAAACGAAACAATAACATAAATAACAACATCATGACTTCAACAGGGTGTCATGGAGTCCAGCAAAATAAAAGGCAAACAGCTCTTATATTCCGCATAACATAATGGTGGAAAGTTGCTGCTTCAGATATCTTACTATAATGAAGAGGCGATTCTTATATATACACTAGAAAGTGCAACAAGTCCTTACGGTACTTACTACGATAACAGCAAAGGGAGCAGGAGACAAGCCATTCCCAAGCTTATTGTGGATGTTTCTTGATGAATTCTTATCGACAAAGCAAAGAACAATAACAGCAATGCCCACTCCAACTTCAATTGCAAGCTGTCACATGGGAGACTGAATATTTAGTACCATAAAGGGAAAAGAATAACTTTATCCAAACTCTGCAAGCAAGTGAGTTTCAAAATGATATATTAACTATATGCAACCCTACTGCATGCTCTTGAAACAAAATGATATGTATAACAAGTCAAAATTACAAACCCATAGGAGGCTGATTGCCATCAGAGCAATAAACGTGAAGTAATTCTTCCGCCCAACACAGTTATTCAGCCACTGCGAAAGATACCCGTGTCAGTATATGAATTAAATATCAGAAGGTAGCATGGTAACACAGTTCAAGAAACTCACCCGACAATGATGATCAAATCCATCCACACACTTATCACAACTTCTGCAGTGTTTACTGAATTTGCAAACCTGGAAAGTAATTTATAAAAAAGGTTAAACGGCATTAGCTTCAAATAAGTCTCCTTCGTGCTAAAATCAGCGTACCTCAGCATTGCATAATGTGCAAAACAGAGCTTCTTCACCACTAGCTTGTTGTTCTGAATCATCAGCCTTTCGGCAGTCCTCCTTGACAAATAGAGCGCATACGAGTCCACCAAGCAAGAAACAGCTTGATCTTTTCTTTGGCACTTGTGAGCTCAAATTTATGTCTGCTTCTCCTATAGACGAACCTCTCTGATTAGAATGGCCATCTAGAGAGCTTCTGCAAGTAGATGTTGGAGAATGAGTTCCAACAGCACTGTTTGCTTTCTGGGGCAAGTTTATGCCTCCTGATCCATCATTGTTGGCTGGTACACTTATAAAGCCATCCTCAAACTTTGACATGATCCCAGGATCAGCAGGATTAATACTTGTGCACCGGACGTAAAGGATGAAAACAGCCAATGCCTGGAAGTGATGTGGAGAGTAGAAATGATGTTTCATGATACTAACAAAATAGCTCTCTTCAAATGATGCCAAGACTTTTGAAGACTTACCATGGGTGTATAAATGCCGATCGCAACATACTCGAGGATTTGGTTTCCCAGAAATGGTGCAAAGAAGGCATAAAATGCAACCACCAGAAGGAAGAATACAGTAATTGCAATGATCTGTCAAAAAAGAAGTTAAGAATCAGTAAAACTTGTGCAACTGGCCTTCAAAAGTGTGAAACTTGTGAGGAAACCGATCACACAACTATGTAATAGACTCTACATGTATCATTCTTCATTGCACAACTGTGCTCACATCCCTCTCCATAAAACTTCTTGTACATTACATTCCTACGAATCTGGGGCTTAATAGTTATGGTTCAGTGACTTGGTTAAGTAATATTTTCTCTAAGCCTGAACAAACTGGCTACTGACTAAAACCAAAACCATGAAACAATCCCTTAACAACATCAATTTGACTGCTTCAGATGGACATATTGCCTATGTTACGGAAAATCAATTTACACAAGGATATTTTTGACAGGTGGCCCTTTGCCCCCAAGAGAAACTAAATTATTATTAGCATGTATAAGGAGAAGAGCTCAACTTAACCAGTCAGCGGTTTCTGCCAAATTTGCGAGGTTCACACAGTTGGATGCAAAATTAGGAAAGTAAGTACAACCATGGTTATAAGATAAAGCTTAGGAGGTACCGAGTGAACCCTCCGATAAGTAATAGAGTCCACAAAACAGACAAAAAATATTGTGGTTTTGGACCACTGCTAGTGTACAAACCAACAAAAAAAACACTGCATCTTTTCTTTATCTATCCATCAGATGGATATAATTCGAGCATATTGTGTTGGTAGGACGAGGAAAACACATGCAAAACATTCACTGGATGACCCAGCCACCGGCTCGCTCCAAGCCAGGTCCATGGCACGGTCAAACTGTGCCTTTGGTAACCCGCCAACATGCATACATAAGTAGAACAAAGCTCACTCCTGGATAAGTGGATAAATTAGCAGGAAAAGGCTATACTAATTCCAGCTTAATTAACAAACAGCCATTCTAGTCTAGACAGAAATGCAATTTCAGATAAAAGACACATCAAGCCTGTTTATACCAGACCGAAAAGGGCCAATCGGACGAACAACCCTAGGCATCTCGACGAACGAACATCACCGAATCTAACACAGGGCGACTCAATTTTTCGCAACCAACCAAACCAACCACCACCTAGCTGGCTTCCGACAGATCTTCGCGACAAACTCGGGAGCTCCCAGCGGCACGAGCTCGCTCACAGGGACGGAAGCACAAGGCGAATTCATACGGCTACGGCACGGGGTCGAGCAGAGCCCAGTACTGTTCCTCGCTGCGCCGATCCAGTGACTCGGGAAAGGAAAGGAGGGAAGAAGGGAGGAACTGGTGGGCGGACCTGCAAGGTGTGTGCCGGGAGCTGCCACCCGTGCTTCCTCGCCATGGCTGGCGGCGCTCCCTCTCCTCGTTCGCCGGCGGCGGGCGGCGGCAGGGAAAGTCCGGTGCTTTCTTGGGAGGGGTTTGGTAGTGTCAGTAATTATACGAGGGAAGAAGAGGGCCCAAAGATTTTTTAGCACAGTATTAAAACTCTCTCTCTCTCTCTAGACTCTCTCACTCTTGCCTTTTCCATTGGCTGTGATTTTCTCTCTCTAGATTGATGGTGATCTGTCATGCCCTTCTTTGAGGAATTGTTTGTTGGGGAAGGTTGGGTCAATCAAGGAAGGGTTCCATAGGGACTCTTGGATCATACTCTATGGAAGATTGTGGGAGATTCTCTATAACATTCGCTGCGTCCACCAGGGTACAAATTGACGGTGAATCCACATGGGTAGCCAGCGTCCGGTGTTCGAGCAGGTTGTACCCCTTCTCGACATGGCCTTGAGCGACATCTATGTTGTTGTAGGTCGATCCTATGTGTCAACGTGAAGGGGTATTGCCCTGAAAAAACATTCAAACCCTAGGTCCTCCGGGTGGCGGGCGCGCACCCTCTCCTCGAGCATGTGATTTAAAACCCTAGGTCCTACCGAAATTTCAAACCCTAGTCCCGCCACCAATGGGGCGTGCCCTCACCTCGGGCGGATAGTTTTGATTGATGTTCACGAAACATCACCACGAAGGGGTTCTTTGTTAACTGAGCACCGAGTATATTTTTAGTCTAACTTATACAACAATAAATGGTCGACGCCTCCTTAATCCCATGCCACCTCGACCACCTCACGTGAACTAATATTCCATAGTCTTACTCGTTCACTGCATCCGTCGATATTGTCCACAGGTCGCGGAGCAAGTGGCCCGAGCCAAGTCATTACCTTTCACCCTCCACATAGTCAAAGCATTCTAATGGGCTAGATATTTTTATGAAGATTGGTATGGGCTCTATCGACACTTATAGGATACCAAACGGAGAAAACACAATTATATAGAGTACAGTAATTAAACCCTAAACTGCTTCCTATAACAAAGACCTGTTCGATCGGTTTCGTTGAATAGAATCGGGGCGAGGCTCTTGTAGTTCTAGAAAAATCAGATGCCTAAAATAGATACCCCAATTACACCCATGATTTTTTTTCGTTACGTTGCCCTTTCAAACACGAACCCGCCCATACATATTTTTATTTTTTTGAAGGGAACCCGCCCATAAATATGAACTATACTGTTATTCCAATGAAAAGGCAACGCTCTTGCCATCTCCTCTGAAACAAATACACTAAATTACGAGTCACCACATGTCTGTACTACGGCTAGTGTCCGTTGTGCTGGGTTGATCCATTGTTTTAAATTCGGCCACTATGCTCAAGCCGAACAATTCCGCATGAGCACAGCTAGAAGAATCTCACCAATGATTAAGAGAGAAGTTGACATCATCAAGAGAACGGTTGACATGAGCAGGGTGTTCAGGCTAATACGGCCACTCACGTAAATCCAAGAAATAGAATTTGGATTTTGGAGTGAGCTCGAAGAGAAAATTGCACATAACACCATGGTTTGGTGTCATTGTTGCAGAGAACACAGAAACAAAACCAGTTTTGCAGCAAACCCCAAGTGTTCGTCTAATGAGTTGCGGCAAGCCCAAATTACTTATTCAGAGGCTAAAATCATTGTCTGACACGTGGGGTCACCGTCTAACCTTTTGTATACTGTTGGATACGTAATCTATTCATTCCATTCGGCTCACACAAGAAACAATTAATACGCTAATCTCGTAACAAACAGAACGAGCAGCCATCGGACAGTAGCGCACAAGGGCGTGAGATGAGATCAGTCTGTGCTCTTTAAAAAAAAAACTAGCAGATGTGCCAATGTGAGAAAAGAAAATAATTTTTTAGAGGAAAAACTTGCGCGGCCTAAATTTTGCTTCAAATAAATTGACTCATGTAACCCGTAAACCTAGCCTCAGGGCACACCGGCATAACGTAGGACGACAAGAACATACATAAGCAGTGCTTATCAACTCCAACGTAGGTAGCTTTGGTTAAAAAGATGACATTGTGAAATTTTCCTCTCCGCCTTACACGTTGCGTCGTTTCTCGCTGGATCATGTGAAGGAATTCGTAAACTCTCCGAGCATTGAGAAATTTGATATGATCCTTATTGGGGTTTAATCGTTGTCACTGGTGCTTCGCTGGAAGAGACATAATGGTAAACTGAGGGTAGGTTTACGGGTTACATTAGTCAATTTATTTGAATCAAAATTTGGTTCGCGCAAGTTTTGTTTTTACGAGATTAGCATTCTAATTGTTTCTCGTGTGGGCCGAGTAAATGAATAGCTCACGTACCCAACAGTACACTATACACAAGAGGTTAGAAGGTGACCCACATGTCAGGCAACCTCTTAGGCTCTAAATCAGTAATTTGGTCTTGCCGCAACTCATTAGACGAACACTTGTGGTTTGCTGCAAAACTGGTTTTGTTTCTGTGTTCTGTGCAACAATGTCACAAAACCATGGTGTTATGTGCAATTTTCTCGAGCTCGAAGGAAACCGGTAGAATATAAAGTGTGTCCTTCACTCCAAATTTTCGAGAAAATTGCACATAACATCAATGTTTGGTGACAAAGTTGCACAAAACACAGAATCAAAACAACTTTTGCGGCTAGCCCCAACTTTTGATGTAATATGTTGCGGCAAGCCCAAATGAATGTCTTAGTGTACTTAACAACTGAGAAAATTGCACACAACACCAATGTTTGGTGATAAAGTTGCACAAAACACAGAATTAAAATTATTTTTGCGACTAACACAAAATTTTGATGTAATATGTTGTAACTAGACCAAATAGATATCTTATGACTCTTAACAACGTATCTTAACAATGTTTTGACAAAGTGAGCCTTTTTATTTTATATAGCATAAGTCAATTCTAAAAAATAGGTACCACAACTTTATGATAATTAAAAAATTATATCAAGGTGGTTGGTTATTTGTGGGGCTAGATTTATCGTACATGTATTGTTTATACATTTATGTGTCATATTTTAAATGCTAAATGAAATTTTAGATATCATTATAAAAATATAGAAAAAATATGTCTACTTTGTTTTATCGTACAATTATGTTGTACATTTTATAATGTGATATATAGTATAAAATATTGGCCCCATTTGTTAGGTAATTGTTAAGTACACTAAGACATTTATTGGGCTAGCCGCAACATATTACACCAAAAGTTGGGGCTAGCCGCAAAAACTGTTTTAATTCTGTGTTTTGTGCAACTTTGTCACCAAACATTGGTGTTGTATGCAATTTTCTCTGTCCCATATTCAAAGTAGATCCATTTGTCGTCTGGTCTCGCCGGCTTGTATGTAGAGTAATCCTTTTATAGTTCTGGAACAGCATAATCATGGTCCTCCCGCCAATGATTGACATAACTTGACATCATCTCCGAGTGAGCAACTCACATGAAATTCAACTGCTAGTGGTGATACGAACACACACGTAAATGCAATATATCGAACTCGAGTAAGCACGAATTAGTACCTAGAATTTTTTTCCGTAAGGGGTCGGGACATCGGGTTACCGTGTTTACCGGAAAATCCTGACCAGATACTGGACGAATTTGGAAACTGAAATTCGAAAATTCAAAAAAAAATCAGTTCACATTATGACCATTTATCAAGAGTCTTAAAATTCAAATATTCGATTTTTTTATCCGGTATGACTATTTACCGAGTGTGCTCGGGATGTCCGGTTACCGACCGCTAGCCAAAACCATACCTAGAGTGTCCACTTTTCATCTGGTCACAACGGCTTGAGAGGGAAAAAAGGTGTCATGTTAATCTACGGGCCTGAACGAGCAAAGGTGGGTTGTATGATGGGCCGACGAGGGCGGATGGGCTAATTAATATTACGTGCATTTCTTCTTTGATGCTTTCGTCCTAATCACGATGACCGTCTTTTTGTTGTTGTTTTTTGGGAAACATCCTCGATCGTGCCCATGCCATGTGAACCCACTTGTTGTTTCTTTGAGAAACATATGAGCACACTTAATTGCTACTCCTTCAAACTTTGTACTACATGAACGACACTTTTTATGAATCAGAGGGGGTAGGTTTATGTAGCAGTCTGTTTGACAGAAGGAATATATCAATAAGATATTCAATCTTTCTCTTCACATGTGAGGATTTTGATGTGATTAATCAAGCCCGATCCATGACCGCATACGCATGAAGAGAGTGATCGTCGCCATCCTAGATTTAGTCTACCACCGTCCATAAGATTATAGTATGTAATCGATTAAATAATAAGATTGTTAGTGTTTTGATCGTGCCAGGTCATTATCAAGGTGATGTAAATGTTGGATTATGATGGTGGCAATCGTGGTAAGTGATCGATTCTTTTCGATCTAGTCTTGTCGTCTGTGGCAAGTAATAAATTGATGAATAAAATGATGTTCTTTAGCGCCTGTTTTTAAAACGTGTTCTAGCTTAGTATTCCACCAATAATCATGCGCGGAGTTTACTACCTCCAATCCTAATATATGCACCATTTTCTAAATTTTACCCGCACGAAAATTAAGAGCTTGGAATGTATTAGCATCCAAAGCATATATTATTATTGCTAGATTGTTCTAAAATATGGTATTATCATGTATAACTATTTCTATATGATCAAGATACACCATGGAAAACATGTTTATAAACAAACCGATGATTATATAGATTACCATTTGTAAATAAAATATGTCAGTGCACTAAAAGCCCCGCTTTTTATATTAGAACAAAAGCTACGTCACCATCCGCTGCAACAAACTACTACTAACCAGGACGACTTCAAGACGGAACAATTCTAAGTTGGAGTAAGCTACACGACACCCTCTCATGAAGTTTGTCGCATAAGTCATCACTATAGTACCCTTTACATTTCATGATGTAAGTCTTTTTAGCTAGCTAGTTTAGCTTCCTAGAAAGGTTTATATTTTAAAAACAAAGGTAGTATGTATCAGTATTAACAACATAGACATCATCAAACAAAAAATACAAACAAAAGTCGTCCTAGGCTCGTCTATATTGTACTCCACAGGAAGAAATCATAGGCCAGAATTAGTGACATGTGCATCACGCATCACACACAAAAGTACAATCTTTTTTTTCGAATGGACAAAAGTACAATCTTGACTTGGATAAACAAGTAGTATGATTCTGACAGCGCACGAGCAATCAGCCAGTTGCCGATCAGTTTACTCAATCATGCGTCGAGGACAAAATTCCTACAGCGACAAGTTCCGAAATCATCTCCACTCCCACCTCCTCTCCGATCCAACATCAGCCAGCAGCACAAGAGAGGAGAACTCCAATATTTTCATCAACCCCAAAAGAAGAAGAAAAATCCAGTCTTGGCTCCCCGGGGCGGCGCGCACCCCCGCCGGAATCGAATATTCTCACCGGCGGCGCCATCCCTCTTTTGTCCCACCACGTATGGGCGGCGAGAAGGCGCTGGCGGTCCCCGGCGGCGCGCGCTCGCGGCACCGGTCCGGCGAATCTGCTGTCTCGCCACTGGTCTCGGAGCCAAATGTTCGCTGCTCTAGCTTCTGAAGGTCAGCGATGGATTATCCCTTCGTATGTTGGTGCATAGTATCTGAGTATCGATCATTCGTAAGCCTGCTAAAAACTGGATGTCTTGCTCACTATGCTCTCTGTATGTAGCTGGAACCTTGTGCAGCTATGCTCAGATTCAAGATGCTAGATTAGTTGTGTGCTGCTCATCTCTTTTAACTTCTTAGTAGTACTAGCTTTTAACTGCCACTGTTCTTTACTTCTGTCTTCATATACACAAGTGAAAAAACAAATAAGTCAAGTTCTTGGTGCCTGCAGTTTGTGAGATAGTGTTGCTGGTTGGTGTGAACTGAACTGAACTCATGGAGACGATTTCCACAAATGAGGGTTCCGGCAAGGGGGCGATGTGGGAACTGGAAAAGAATCTGGATCCGCCCATGGACGCGGAGGCTGGGAGGCTGAGGAATATGTACAGAGAAAAGGTTATTACTAGTATTATCAGTTCAGCGCACTTGTCGTTTCGATGTGTTTTTTCTTGTCACAAACAATCCATAGAGGTCATGAAACATCAGAAAGTTCAGAAGCTACTATGAGAACTGACATGCTGTTTTTAACAGCATGACTTCGGCATTGACATCACAATTTTGTGTTTACAGTCCATGCTTTTCCAATAGCATTCTCGCTAATAGTTGTCTACTTGTCTCTATATCTAGTCGACAGTTGATTTGTGATGTTTTCTAAGGTGCACATTTGATTTTAAATGAATAGCTAAAGTGTGATAATTAACTCTGTTTTTTCCCTGCTTCCCTCTCTTGTATTTACAGACCTACCCGACAATTTTGCTGCTACGTCTGGCTTTCCAAAGCCTTGGCGTGGTATTTGGAGATCTAGGCACTTCACCTCTCTATGTTTTCTACAACATCTTTCCTCACGACATAGAAGACACAGAGCAAGTTATTGGGGCGCTCTCGCTTATTATCTACTCCCTTACACTCATTCCACTTGTTAAATATGTCTTTATTGTCTTGAGGGCGAACGATAACGGCCAAGGTAAGAGTCTATCTTGCTCTGTCAAAAAGTTTTGCATCAGTTGTAGCTGTGCATAGGTGATCTGTCCTATTTGTTCGAGATACTGCGGTGATACCTACAGCATGTTCTATGACCATCTGAAAATGAAATTGCTCGTCTATTAGAGGCTTAGGTTATGACCATACAAAGGAATTCTTTCCAAGAGCTTTCTAAAGTCCTTGCAACAGTACAATTATTTTCTCTGAACTTGAACTGTCCACTATGAAGAGTTTCTAACATCATTGAAACTAATTAGCTATATCTGCCCCTTGAAAAAAATGTTGTTTTGTATATTTAAGTAATCTGTTCATAGGAAAAGGTTCTTTTTATCTGTGTAGTTACTTGTTGTGCGGAGACAAGTTTAGTGCACCACAGTACGGTTATGATACCGTATACAGTATCTGACTATAACACTGGCATATTAGTGTAACACAACAGTGTGTTGCACAGACAACATGGCCAAAAATGGTGATGCTTAGGAAATTACTGCTATCCCAACCTTTAGATCGAAGGTTTAAGCTGAACTGTTCTTTAACTTAATAAAGAAACCACCACAGAGTTTGTTACAACACAATGAAAGTCTCACTGACACAGGCTAGATCAGCCACAGCAAATAAGGTTCAGTGTCCACATAGGGACAAGCCACAGCCGGCTAGGCATATATAGAAGCTAATGACGAGTATCTCTAAGAGATATCCGAACCTCAACTTCTGTACATTTTGCAGTACGAATATTATTATGCCTAATGACTTATATGTAATATCAGGTGGAACATTTGCTCTTTATTCTCTGCTTTGCCGACACGCAAAGATAAATCTTATTCCTAATCAACATAGAACAGATGAAGATCTAACAACATACAGCCGTCAGACATACGATGAGAAGTCTCTTGCTGCAAAGATAAAAAGATGGCTAGAGGGGAACCGGTTCAGAAAGAATGTCATTCTTATTCTTGTACTCTTTGGTACTAGCATGGCTGTTGGAGATGGAATTCTCACTCCTGCCATATCAGGTGATGCAGTTCCTTACTACACGATTTTCTCAAAGTTAACAGTGCACCTTTCCTTCCTTAGTTTCTTACACAGTTACACTAAGCCTTTGAGACCGAAAATGCAAAAGCTGTGCGTTTCGGTTTATTGATAGAAAGAAGAGTTAATTACACACTCAAGAGAAAGCGGACACCACCCATACAACATAACCCACTAGAGTAGAATTCAGTCGAATCAGAGCGCCAAGACCCACTGCTCCGGCGCTAGCCCATTCATGGGCCTCTCCTCGAATCGTCTCGAGTAAGCTTTTCGTAGACAGACATTTATTGTCGAAGACCACCGCGGTACGATGCTTCACACTGAGCCTCTGAGATTACCACCTAAACCTTTTCTTAGCAGTTAGCACAAGAGAGCAGTATTGTTTTATTGTTTTTCTATCATCTGTAGTATTCTGTATTCTTCATATCTTCTTCATGATGCTTGTAATTTAGTTGTACTGTTTAATTTTTTTGCAAGTGAACTGATATTTACTACTGCTTTACAATTTGCAGTTCTTTCAGCAGCCGGTGGAATACAGGTTGAAGTACCCGGAATGAGAAATGGTACATGTGCAATGTTGAATTTAGTACAGTTTTCTGCTTTTATCAGCTTTACCATGTCCTCTTCCATATCAAGCTGCTATTGCATGTCAGAGAAGGATTCTAAATCTGCCATTGATGTTAATTTAAATAGAAATGTTGAAAGCAACGTTAAAGAAGTCACCATATTGTTTTGTCTCTGCAACGATAACCTCAACCTAAAGTAAAGCGTTGTCTTTTTATGTACTCCCTCCGTATCTTACATTTTGATACGGATGGAATATTTACTTATTTATAGTGGCAGTGTCCATGGTGATAATTGCTTTTTTATTCAGATTGAGCAGACAAATAATACTTGTGAGATCGACTTATTGTTTATTTAATTTTCCGTGACAGATGTGGTTGTAATAGTCTCCGTGGTAATATTGATTGGGCTGTTCAGCATGCAGCACTATGGTACAGATAAAGTCAGCTGGCTTTTTGCACCAATAGTATTCATTTGGTTCATACTTATTGGAGTTCTTGGAGCGGTGAACATTTATAAATACGATAGGTCCGTTCTTAAGGCGTTCAATCCTATTTATGTATATCGTTACCTAAAGCGGGGGAAGACAAGCTGGGCTTCCCTAGGAGGAATCATGCTTAGCATAACAGGTATGAAACTCTTACCTAATTCACAGTGTGGCTTTTCCTTTGTGACCTGGCAGTAACCTGATCTGACATCTTAGCTCACGCTACAGGGACAGAAGCGCTATTTGCCGACCTTTCATATTTCCCTGTACAGGCTATTCAGGTATAATATGTTCGTTGTTCACTATGCGTATTCTAATTTACTTTATTAGAGGCATGCATTTAGTAAATTCCTTACAGCCGGATCTACAATTTCTTAAGAATCAGTTTGCTTGCTTCCGAACATGTTTCATCCCGATATGCAGATTGCGTTCACCACAGTTGTGTTCCCATCTCTTCTTTTGCAATATACTGGTCAAGCTGCCTATATAGCTGCGTACAAGAAAAATGTCATCCACTCCTTCTATTATTCTCTTCCAGGTAATATTCATACATAGGAACTTCCCAGTTACAATATCTAGAGGATGCACAGTGACATGGTTATTTTGTGCAGAGCGTGTACTTTGGCCAGCGTTTTTCGTTGCGACTGCTGCTGCAATAGTTTCTAGCCAGGCAACCATATCCGCGACGTATTCAATTATCAAGCAAGCGGTTGCTGTGGGATGCTTCCCCAGAGTGAAGATCATCCATACATCCAAGAAGTATCTTGGACAGATATACAGTCCTGATATCAATTGGATCCTCATGTTTCTCTGTATTGCCGTGACCGCTGGATTCAAAAACCAGTCCCAGATTGCAAATGCATACGGTAACGAAAACTCCCTATATCTCTCTTCACACAGAATTTTCGCGATGGCGATGTGCGTCATTGTTCTGTTTCTAACATGAGTGTTTGCCGTGTCGTATAAACAGGTACTGCTGTGATAATGGTTATGCTTGTGACAACATTTCTCATGATCCCCATAATGCTGCTGGTATGGCGCAGCCACTGGAGCCTGGTTGTCCTGTTAACTGTGCTGTCACTGCTCGTTGAGATCCCGTACCTGACCGGAGTCATGCGGAAAATCGACCAGGGTGGCTGGGTACCCCTCGTGTTCGCCGCGGCCATCCTCGTCATAATGTACGTGTGGCACTACGGCACGCTGAAGCGCTACGAGTTCGAGATGCACAGCAAGGTGTCCATGGCATGGATCCTAGGCCTCGGGCCGAGCCTCGGCCTTGTTAGGGTGCCCGGGATGGGGCTGGTGTACACGGAGCTGGCGAGTGGCGTCCCCCACATCTTCTCGCACTTCATCACCAACCTGCCGGCGATCCACTCCACCCTGGTGTTCGTGTGCGTCAAGTACCTGCCGGTGTACACGGTGCCGCCGGACGAGCGGTTCCTGGTGAAGCGTATCGGTCCCAAGAGCTTCCACATGTTCCGGTGCGTGGCGCGGTACGGGTACAAGGACGTCCACCGGAAGGACGACGACTTCGAGAAGATGCTCTTCAGTAGTCTGCTGCTCTTCGTTCGGCTGGAGAGCATGATGGAGGAGTACACGGACTCTGAAGAGTACAGTGCGCGGGGGAGCCAGCAGGAGCTAGTCCATGAGGCGAGCAGCGACGCCGAGCTCAGCTACGCGTCCCGTGACTCCATCGTCCCGGCGCGCACCCCGAACATCGGCTCAGGGGGACAGGCGACGATGACGCCGGGGTTCCAGACGGTGGGCGACGAGGTGGCGTTCCTGAACTCATGCCGGGACGCCGGGGTGGTGCACATCCTCGGGAACACCGTCATCCGGGCTCGCAGGGACTCGGGCCCGCTGAAGAAGATCGCCATCGACTACCTGTACGCCTTCCTGAGGAAGATCTGCAGGGAGAACAGCGCCATCTTCAATGTTCCCCATGAGAGCCTGCTCAACGTTGGGCAGGTGTTTTACGTGTAGTGTACAACTGAATGTAAATCACTGTGTGTTTATAGATTTGTGTACAGGAGAATTGTACAGAGATGAGTTTTGAACTGGTTGTAATAAACTGGGAAAATTCCAGTATAGAGCAATTCAGATACGAATATCTATCAGATAAAGGTTCACTTTGTGTGAATCGGATTAGACTTATATAACTTGTGCTGAAGTAGTTTCAGCTTAAGCATGAATGTCTCGGGTTTCACTATTTTTTTCTCCTGTTGTCGGAATTTCTTCAGTTTCGACTGCAGGTGTTCTATGTGTAGTGTACAACTGAATGTACATCCATCCAAACCGTGGGCGGCGAGGAACGCCCACCACCGAGCACGGTGGAGACGGTGTTCTCCATGGAGGACGACGCTGGAGGTGAAGCTGGGCGGCGACGCGGTCGGCAGCAAGCAGCGGCGGCGACGGCTTTGCGAGAAATGTGCTGCTACTGGACGAGGTTATGGTTGTGTGTCGGGTGCGTGGGGGCAGACGTCGTGGACGGCGACGCTCAGAGATCACCTGCCGCCGATGAGTTCGAACATACCCAGCACAACTCATACGCATAGTGTCTGACGACAGTTTTTTCGGATCGGAGGGAGCAGAATGTTTGTTGTTAAAAAGATTCACAATTCTTCAAAAGTTTAGTTTTGTTGTCGAAATTGTTGACCACAACTTGATTTTCAAAATGTTTGTTAAATCTTGTCCCTTGACCAGCGGCGGGGCACGACTCGACGAGGAATGATTGCGTTAGAAGGACAAAGTGAATTTATCCACGATAGAGAAGGCCACCCTTTATCTTTTTTTGAAAGACCAGTAAAACCATCGATACGAAGATATGCTCTCGCGACCCCGCGCGCGGCCTGTGCGCGCGCGCCGCCGCCGGCCGGATCTCCTCCGTCCAAGCTCCGCTCCGGCCGCCGCGGCCAGATCCGAGCTCCCTGCTGCGTCCTCTCCCGCCACACCTGCTCCATCTAGCCCAACTCAGCTTACTCCATTGGGCGCTGCTGTGCTCACTGCTGGAGCTCCCGCCGCTGCTGTGATGCGCACCCACTGGAGGTCCGACCTTGCCATTGATGGTCGGTTATTGGTGCCCTCGCATCTCGCCAAGCTTGCGTCGGTGGCCCCTCCGACTCTCGCCAACGCTCCTTCCGGCCAGCTTCAAGCAGCGACGGGCCCCATGGACTGGGGGTTTGGAATGCCCCGTGCTCCGGTGACCTGCCAAGCCTCTGCTCGTCACCTTCGCTCTCGCCGACGCGCCTGACGGATCATGTCGCTGCTCCGGCCCTTGCTCCTCGTCCTCCCGCTCGGCGCCCCGTCCCGTCGAAGAAAAAGACCGCTGGTCGGCGCTCCCCTTCGCCTCTGCGTCTAGCCCGCTCCCGCGGCCTCACGGGCGACCACACTCCGACCGGCGCCACCAATGGGCTCTCCTCGCCCCATGAATGCTCCGGCGACCGGCCACCTCCACCAGTCGCCGTGCCCGTTGGTTTCGCGGCCCCGCAGACAGCTCCTCCTGCTCCACGTCTCAGGAGCGTCGTGGAGGGCGTCCTCGACTTCACCTCCACCTCCGCCGCTATCCACGAGGACGTCAACACTGCTTTGACAACTTGGCAACTCGAGGGTTGCCCTCTTGCTGGCATTCTGCGCACCGCGCCGTTTTTCACTCCCCGTGCACCTCCACGCGCTCGTCTCTCAGTCCGTTTCGACATCCCCGTTCCTCGCCTTCGGACAGAGCCGCCTTCCCCTGCACCACGCCTTCGTGTTGCGTCTCGTGGCCTGTACCCCTCATCTTCGCTGACGGGTGCCTCGGCCTCTAAGATGGCGGGTGGCTCGAGGGACGCCTCTCCGGAGCCAGGCTGGGAGCTAGTTACCTCGCGTCGTGCTCGTCGCATCCTCCCCATGCCACGCCCCACGCGAGACGAAGCGGCTGCTCTCCGCTTCAAAAGGCGCACGAAAGGGCTCTGCTCTCGTTGTCTCGCTCCAATTCGTCACCACCGCTCCTCTGGCTGCCGCGACAAAATTAGGTGCCTCACATGCAACCTCTCTGGCCACCGAGAAAGAGACTGCCCAATACGGATCGCCAAGAAGACTTCCAAGCCCTCCAATGCTTGTCTTCCTCCACGTCGGTCGCCTCCTCCCCAACCGCCCCTGGGGCCCTGTCGTGGGCTCTTGTTGCCGCGACTCCCTTCGCAAGTGAGGCCGAACCTATGCTCTTCCCGCCGCTGCCTTCCAACCCGCTCGTGCTCCCTCCACCATTCGTGGACGAGCTCATGGCTCCCCCGGCAATGGACGTGTGCATGGTGCTGCCTAGAGAGAGGTGCTACATGGTGACCGTGGACGAGGCTCTCTCAGAGGAGAATGAGAGGGTTGGCCTAGGGCTGGACGTGCATTTGCTGGTGTCGCCGGCTACGACAGGGGAGGTCCCATCGCGCCATGTCTTCGGTCCATCTTTGGTGTGCTCTCCATTGCTGACCGGCCTCCCGCCCCCCTCGCCTTCTGTGTGCGGCGTCGAGGCTGTGCATGCTGACGAAACGGTGCGCTTGCTGCCGGAGATGAAGCTGAATGATGGGCATATGCCCTGCCACGAGATCACGTCACCTTGTCCATCGCATGCGGGTAGCTATGAGCTGGATGGTATTGACGCGTTATGCGACGGGGGATTTGCTAGCGACGATGACGAGGATGAGGTTGTTGATGGGAAGATGGAGCAGCTTTTGCCAGGCCTCGTCGAGCCGGTTCAACTCGAGTTGCTGCTGGACGGTGAGGAGGTTGCGCACAAACACGGCCTTGATGACGATGACGACTTGGCGAGGAGGGAACTCCAGCTCATCGCAGACGGCTCTGACGCCGACATGGAGGCTGATGATGCTCACTCATCCGGCATCGCGATACGCTGCGTAGCGGATCTGTTCAGCAGGCCGGCTATGCCACTACTGCCAACGCCTACTCCGACTGTGTCACGTGCTCATGTGGCCCCGCCCAACCCCGAGCGTCGTAGCAGCAGGCTCGCGGCGAAGCCTCAACTCCCAGCGGTCGGCAAAGCGCAACGTGTCCTCCACACAAAACTGGGGCTCGACTTTGGACATATGCCCCTGGTGGAGGCTATGAAAGAATTCACGAACTCCTGCAAGAAGACTCCGTTCTCTCTTTTGCAAGTCAACGGGTTGAGGACCCTCCTCAAGGTGAACTTGCCGTCCATAACGGCAGCGGATGAAGCTTTGATTGGCTTTGCTGGTCCAGGGGGATGCGATTTTCCGCCACCAACGGCGCTGGACGTGGCCTGACCGGCTTCCCGCTCCTCTGATCACCACGCCGAGTTGTAGCGTCTTGAAGATATGACGATATATCTTTCCGAGAGATTAGACGGTGTAGGATGAGATCCTTAGCCTAGTACGCCCTGCTTTATATGTCTTTTTTCTTTTTGGCCTCGGCCGTGTCATGTTTGCTTCTCCTATATCAATATAAAAGGCAAAGCTTTTGCCTCGTTTAAAAAAAAAACAAAATGTTTGTTAAAAATTTGTTGAAAAAAGTAAAATTTCAATGTTTTAGTTAACCAACAGTGAATATGTCATTATTTTTAGTTTTTCTTCGTCCAGATATTTGAAATTAAAAGGTAATGTTGATATGTTTCGATATATTTTCGCTTCAAAGTTTATAAAGTTGTCATATTGGTATGACACCTTCTTAATTACAATGTCTACTTCAACTAAACTGTATTAATCCGACTTTAGAGGTGCACGCACACAAATCGTATTAATAATTACCATTCATAAACTCTTAAAACATAGAACATAAACAAACTAGCTTTGCTTGCGGCCTGCTAGGGCTCCATTGACCCTCGCTGGCCGGAACCGCTGGAAGAGTGTCCGCTGTCGAAGGTTCTCGCGGAGGCGTAGCTTGTCAAGGATGTAGTCTGGCACGACTTGGCGTAGGCACCATTGGAGCCGGTGGCCGAGGTTGGGCATGCAGATTTGGTCATGTCCGATCCAACGTGCCGCAGCGCTCGCGTACGCATCCGACGTTGGCACCATGAATCGAGACAAGATTCCTCGTTGCTTACTTGATCCAGGCACGCCCGACGTCATCTTCGTCTCCACGAATAGAGGGGCCTGTAGTTACACCGCACAAGTAATTAATAGGGACAATTTCAATACAGTAGTTATTTTATGTAATCGATATTGATGTGGACAAACCGTAAATTCTACAAACAGAATGATTTACGGTTTTTAGCTACATAATAATAAAGTGTGTGCAAATTTGGATTACCTTCATGACGTTCAACTCGATGGGATTGACTAGGATTAAACCAAATTATTTATTGACTAGGAGTGTACATCAAATATTTGAAACATACATTTTATTCCCGAATTATACATTATCACTAGTAATAATAATACATTTGTGTGAAGTTGAGAGAACTAACCGTATCATCAATTTTGTTTTCTCTATTAAACTAAACTAGATGGGATCTGCACTCTGCACAAGGATGGATCCATCCTACCTTATTTTACTCTTCGGCCGTCTCGTGAAAACTGGTTGGTCGTAAAGGTTAACACTATAATATGAACTACTCCATTAGTATAGAAACACGATTAAGGTACCTGACATTGCACATCGATTCCTTTGCTTCTGTATTCGACGTAAAGGCTCCGGGAGAACTGGGCAACATACCTGGAAATGGGGTCTAAAGTATTTATTTATGTATTTACCACAGAGGAATGCTAGAAATAATAATTACTCCTACTATAGTAGAAAAGCATTCGCTGCACGTACGTACGTACCGTTTGGAGGCGGCGTAGACTGAGTATAGCGGGAAGGACGGGATGGCCTCGGTGGAGCCGGAGCCGATGTTGACGACAGCGCCCCGGCCCCGCTCCACCATCCCCGGCAGCACGGCGGCGGTCACCTCCGTCAGCGCCCACAGGTTCACCCGGATCATCCTCACCCACGCGTCCAGCTCCACCTCGTGCAGGTACACCGCGCACGGCTTGGCCAGCCCGGCGTTGTTCACCAGCACCCCGACGTCCAGCCCCTCCACGGCCTCCCGGAGCGCCAGCAGCGCCGCGTCGCCCCGAGGGGTGCCGACGAGGGCGAGGTCGAGCACGACGGCCCTGGCGTCGACGCCATGGGTGGCCGAGACCGTCTCCGAGATGTCGCGGAGCTTGGCGGGGTCGCGGCCGACGAGGACGAGGTTGAGGCCTAGGCGCGCCAGCTCCAGGGCCATGGAGCGCCCGATGCCGGACGTCGGGCCGGTGACCACGGCCCAGGCGCCGTAGCGGCGACGGAGGTCGGTGGGGCGGCGCAGCAGGAGCGCGAGGTGGGCGAGGAGCCGGGAGGAGACGGCCAAGACAGAGACCGCGCCCAGGATGGCCAAGGCGACGAACCATGCCGCCGGCTCCTGCTGCTGCCGGAAGAGGAGATCAGCGCCTCCTCCGTTTCTGCTCATCTTCTTTCTTTCTTCCCCGGGCGGCCGGACGTGCGTCGAGCGTGTGCTAATTAAGCTTTAGGGATTCTTGCAGATAAACTTCTAGCAGCTGAGCAGATATAAAACAGCTTATGCGGCATGTGTTTTATATACAGTAGGTCAATTGAATTATTAGACAGTTGCAATTATGTTAGACGGTACGTGTGGTTACATACATCAAGGCAGTCCTGACATTTCAACCAGATTTTGTCATAGTTCATACCTTCAAATATGTTAGCGTCGTGATCAAGAGGTTAGTAGCGGACCTCACATGTGATTAATATGAAAGGGAAGTCCTACGCCCATACATAGACTTTGTACTATGTTTTACCATAGCTGATTCAAATATGTTAGCGACATGTTGACCCTCTGTTTTATTTTTGATACTAATTTTAGTCTTGAACCCATACACGCACTTATTATGATAATAGAAGTGCTGTATAGTTATTGCAGTCAGCGGGTTAGATACAAGTACATCAGAGACATAACTTCATACGATCTTCTTCATAATCACTACGGGAATGAATAGATATGCTCACGGCCGGCAGTCTTGACATACGCCTTCGTAAAAAAACGCCGGCATAGTTTTCACAGAGTGCCATCAGCGTAAGTCTGTAAGAGCTATGCCGACGCACTGCCGTCGGCGAAGAAAACCGTAGGCATAACTCTTATTTTTTAATTTTTCTTCCATATGGCCAATGTATGGACATTATGGTATCATAGTTTGTAATAAAATGGCCATATTCGACACATATATGTTCTATGGTATGGGAAACAACGTCGCCGAACTGATTTTCTAAATTATTTTAAAAATATCATTTTCTATTTTAAGTGCTTAAAATGACTTTTTTGTAAAGCAAGTACGAAAAATATGGTCCAAAATGACACCCATCTAATTTCCATAAAAAGTATTTGATGGATAATCTCTAAATATTAGGATTTGTTTTGCTTTCTATCTAAATTCGCCTATTTAATTGACTTTATACCATTTTTTAAAAGTAATTTAAATTTGAACTAAACGTGTGTGATAGTTTGCTCTGAATTTTTTACAAAACAAAATTAAGGTACAAAATTAGTGATTACATCATAGAACCCATCGGTAGTTTTGAAAAATTCCTCCATTTTTGATGAATAGTCATTGTGGCCATTTTGACCATTTTTAAAGAAATAAAAAACTGAAATAATACTAAAAAAAAAACCCTTTGGCATTGAATCCTTTTATGTGTAGTAGTTTATAGAAAAAATTATAAACTTTAATTTTGACAAACTTTTCTAACAAAACTCCACAAAAGGTCAATCGTCTACAAAAATATATAAGTTTCAGGCCAAATGATCAAGTATGACTATTATCGTGTCATAATTTGTTATAAAGTATCCACATTCAACACATATGTCATGCCCTAAAATAAAAAAATGATGTCCTATTATAGCTCAGCTAGTAGAGGTGCTAGACCAGGAAAACAGAAACAACTTCTGTGTTTCTTATCAAACACAAAATTGCAAAACTTTCCTTTTCCACAGTTCCAAATTTCGCAAACTAAATAATTTTCACAAGAAAAATGGGCAAGTAGATAAATCCTCGCTAAAACCCTCTCACACTGCCCACGCCCCCACTCTTCTCTCCCATTCACACACTCGCCGCCTCGTCCACACCGCCGGCGCCGCCGCCGGCCAGCCTCCCCTCGCGAAGAATCCGCTGGCCTCTCTTCCCCCTTCCCTCCCGCGCCTTCAGCTCTGCCGCCCCCCAACCCGCCGGCTCCCCATCGTCTCCGGCCGCCGGAGCCCGCACCTCCACCCTGGCGCAGTAAATCTGTTCTTCTCCATGTCTATCCACGCAGCTTCCTTCGCCGCGGCCCCCTCCCCCTCCTCGCCGCTGCTGCCCCGACGGCCGTGCCGGACACCTAGGCTGGCGAGGCCCTCCCGCCGCCTGGTGGTGCGCGCGGACGTCAAGGTCATATCTTCCGGCGACGCCTGCCGCCGCGGCCTCGCCGCCGGCATCCACAAGCTCGCTGATGCCGTCGCGGTCACCCTCGGCCCAAAAGGTTTGTTTTTTCGCCTCCTTCGTTTTCAGTCAGATGTATGCCATTGCCTGTAATATAATCTTGTTTAAAGCTCCAGCTGCGGTGATGGTTTTAGATAATGTTTGCTTTAGTCTGTAATTTAGGAATATGGGGAGGTTGCAAATTGTCAAGCGGGATTTCATTTAGTCGAAACCTGGTAGAGGTTTAAACTGGTGCGGTTGAGGATGCTCTCTTAATGTTGGGTTAACTATAGACATCATGTTTATCTTGAATGCATTTTGTGAAAATTCAAGTAGAGTGCTGAATTTGGTTTTGATTTCAGTTATCGGGCTCAGTATACTTCACTAGATTTAACTGGTTGGATATTCAGTTGCTATTTGAAGACTTCTTTCTATCTCGCATTTTAGTCCTGCAGTGTAATAGTAGGACTAGATATTTTGTTGTTTACCTACTCTCCAGTGTTGTTGAAATATTCGTCCGAGTTTTCCTAATTCCTAACTTCGAATAAATTCTAGTATGTGCAACTGCTATCGTGCATCTTCCATGTTCTTTTGCAAAATCCACAGTGAAATTTGATGTCATCTAAATTCCTGTATAATATACTACCTCCGTTCCAATGAATAAGGCTTATATTATTTTGGAAAAGTCAACACATGTAAAGTTTGACCAACTTTTTATGAAAAAATATTAATATGCAAAATATAAAACTGATGTCATTAGAAACATCATCAAGTATATTTTCATATGATATCTATACAATATCATATTTATTGATAGATTTCTCTAAAAGTTTGGTCAAACTTTACTTGGCTTGACTTTTGTAAAAAAATATAGGCCTTATTCATCGGAACGGAGGGAGTATTAATTTAGTGAAGGTCTTAGCCTCAAATCCTGTGGATATTGCAAATGGACCTAGCAACCCTGTTCCTTAGATTAGCATTGCCAAATGATGATTTCTGTCTTTCTGCTCTTCCTTGTTAATCCTGTTACCTTTTTTTTTCATTGTATAGCTGCCTTTCATGTTGTTTGGAATGTATGTACCTGAATTATTTGTTTGATTGTCTTGTAGAGCTATTGATTGTTGAAAATATAAAGGTTTGCTGCAGGGCGGAACGTTGTTATTGATCAAGATGATGTTCCCAAAGTAATTAATGATGGTATCACAATTGCCAAGGCTATAGAACTACCAAATGCAGTCGAGCATGCAGGCGCAATGCTACTTCAAGAGGCAAGGTCCTCAATGTTTTTATCATCGTACAGTTGTTAATATCACTGCTTCTTATTCACTGGAAACTTCTAAAACAGATAGCATCCAAGACAAACAGTACGGTTGGTGATGGAACCACAACAGCGATTATCTTGGCCCGAGAAATCATGAGCCTTGGGTTACTGGCTGTTGCCAACGGTGCTAACCCAGTAGCTTTGAGAAAGGGTATTGACAAAGCTGTTCATGAGCTGATTGTGATATTGAAGACAAAATGTATCCCTGTGAGTGCAAAGGAGGACATAAAAGGTAATCTTCATCTCCTGGGCTGGGAAGTCCCACATCTTTGATGGAGAAATACCAAAGAATAATATTGAAGAAGCAAAAAAGGGTCTTTGTCTGACATCTGTGGAATCACATTATCATAACTTTAGCTGAAATGGTGTATGTTTTACAAATTTGAGATAGAACTGCACCTTATGCATTCTATGTACTAAAGAGATACACCCTACCATTTGCCCAATTAACTTTCTGAAGCATTCTGTAATGCTGAAATGTAAGTATGGAATTTGCACACATTCACTTGAAATGTTGAATAGGGTCAGATTTGCCATCTTGGTAAATATTTAAATTTCATATTTCAGCGGTAGCTTCAATATCAGCTGGCAATGATGAATATGTTGGCGATCTCATTGCTGATGCATTGGAGAAGATAGGTCCTGACGGAATAATCAAAATCGAGTCCTCATCTTCAATATATACTACAGTTGAGGTGCAAGAAGGAATGAAGGTACATTTATGTTGTCTTAAAGCCCCCCTCCCCTTAGAAAAACAAATCTCTTCAATGTATTTCTCTTCTCCAAAAAGCATGGCAAGATCTGAAGACATTTGAAATACAATTCGATCAATGTAATTTGACTATTTCAAATAGGTTAACAGTCCGTAAGGGTCTGACTCTGTTAAAGATTTTTCTGTTACTTGAGAAAATAAATATAGAGTCACAGTCTTGGATGAAGATAACTTTATAATGACTATCTGTCTGATCTCTGCAGATAGACAAGGGTTATACCTCACCTCATTTCATCACAAATCCAGACAAAGCTATTGTTGAATTTGAAAATGCTAGAGTGCTTTTAACTGATCAACGGGTGAACGAAATCCAGGAGATACTTCCTTTGCTGGAGAAGACCACACAATTGAGTGTCCCTTTGTTGATTATTGCTGAGGATGTTTCACATGCAGTGTATTCGACTCTGGTTCTTAACAAACTGAATGGTTTGCTAAATGTTGCGGTTGTCAAATGTCCTGGTCTGGGAGATGAAAAGAAGGCAATTCTGCAAGATATTGCCATTATGACAGGTGAACTTGTAGATTTAGTGTTGCAAGACTTCATGCCTTGAAGTTGTATGGTGCTAGCGTTACCCTGTTCATTAAATTTCAGATTTGCAATTGCTTCCTAAAAGCAATTTCTATCAACATTTATCAGTTGCACTTTTATGTTGATCAGCCTTTTTCATATATTTGGTTTGTTCGTACAGTGATGTTGTCTCGCTTCATAAGAACATACTTCATTTTGCATTTGCATGGTGCATTGTTTTGAAATTGTCCAGTTCTGTTAGAGCTTGACTATAGCCTAAGTATTTTTCTTCTATTAAGCAGGTGCAGATTTCTTTGTTAGTGACCTTGGTTGGGGTCTTCAAGCAATTACTTCTGATCAGCTTGGTATGGCTCAGAAGATCACTATCACGAGTGAATCTACAACTATAATTGCACATCCTTCTATGAGACCAGAAATTGAGGCCAGGATTATGCAACTAAAGAAAGATGTAGAGGAGACAACAAGCTCCTACCTAAAAGAAAGATTTTCTGCAAGAATTGCTAAACTCTCAAGAGGCGTTGCAGTTATCAAGGTGTGTCACTCTTTCAGTAAACCTCATCCCGATTGCCCTTCATACCGAATGATGGATCTGAGCTTGCTGCATGCGTGACATAGATTTGTAGGATAATGCAGAAATCAGTATAGCTATAAAGTTCCTGTTTTGTTCCTGTATTATTCAGGTCGGAGCAGCCACTGAAGCTGAACTTGAGGATAGGAAACTGAGGGTGGAGGATGCAAAGAATGCAACTTTCGCAGCAATTAGTGAAGGCATAACCCCTGGCGGTGGAGCAACATATGTTCAACTATCAAAACATATTCCCAGTATCATGGATCTTGTGGATGATCCAGAGGAGAAGATTGGTGTAAATATTGTAGGGAAGGTAGGCAATCCACACATTTACTCCTGTATCTTCTTTGCTTAATCTTTGCATTCAATGCAGATATAGTTTGAAACATGGCCACTTCTGCCACTTCATTGCTGATAGTTTACTCACGTATCTTTGCACATGGCCTGTTGCTCATTCACCACACTTGTTGATGATACATAATTTGAAAGGCGGCCACTTTTGCCAGTCTGTGCTAAGATAGATAATTAGCTAATCCATCTGTTATGTTGACTGACCGGCCTATCATAAAACATGTCAACTGCTGCTGCAGGCACTTCTTGTCCCAGCTATGACGATAGCTCGTAATGCCGGTGCAGATGGTTCAGCTATTGTGGAGAAGATCCTCAACAGCGAGTGGCGAGTTGGGTACAACGCGATGACAGACAAGTTCGAAGACCTGGTTGATGCTGGCGTGGTCGATCCATGCAGAGTTGCGAGATGCGTGCTCCAGAACTCTGCATCCATCGCAGGATTGATCCTAATGACCCAAGCCATGATGTTTGACAAAGTAAAGAAGAAAAAGTCGCCCATTCCCGAGATTCCAGGCCTCCCACCGTTGCAGATAAGCCAAAAAACTTAGGTCCAGCAAATATTATCGGCATACCGTGATTAAAAAAAGATCTTTTTGGTCGTGGTGTGGGATGTCATTTGGATGAGATGAGCTAAGGACATCGATGGGGCCGCTGATGCACATCATCAGCTACACTTGCCTTGTCCAGTGCACGATCTTGTTTGCTCATATGGTTCGGGATGGTAGGATGAAGGTACCAATGATATAAGCTGTATCCCTTGGTTGGGGTGGCAGTGGTGGTTGTGTGGTAGATCAGCTCTCTTCTTTCTTTCTATATATATAGCAGTGTTAGGTGTAGGTGATGCTCAACTGTGAGTATTTTGATGCTCTCTCGTTGTAGTGGTATTAGATGATGCAGAGTTTCTAATATCTGCAAAATTTTGTGGCATGTAACATAGTCCTGCACTGTTATGCCTATTTCCACGCGTTTAAGAAGCTAATTATTATGCATCTGTTGATGTTGATGTGTTCGTCGGAGTGTGTAGCCTTCTGGACTGGTTGATACATAACCAAAGTTTACTGTTGACATTATGTTTTGCAGCATCTCCGTTGACCGAACGTTAACACCGCATTAGGCTCATAGAGTCATAGTAATCTCCGTTGTATTTGTTTTCTTGGTGGAGAGAAAAGGTAGCTACTCACTCAATCGCTTGATCGGACTCATAGCATCCTGCGAAGTTGTTCACCGCCGCAATCATCCGTGCTCCTCTTGTCTCCCAACCTTATGTACGTGTGGATGACAGGAGCAAATTGCCTTATAAAAACTGCCGATGACAGAAATCTAGGTGTGGACGGCTTATAAAAATATGGCGTTCATTCGCATAAACTAGCGTGGCCAGCTTTGAATCCTATGATATCAGATTACTTTTCTGGTCTCTTTAGCAAGGAGGTTTATGATACTGATCCGGCTGTTCTTGAAAAAGTGATACCTCGGGTTTCGGTAGAGATGAATGAGGCTCTTCTTAAGCCATATTCGGCGGAGGATGTGAAGAAATCATTGTTCTCAATTGGTGATCTAAAAGCTCCAGGAACTGACGGTTTACATGCTATTTTTTTCAAAAAGTGTTGGCATATAATTGGGGATGATTTAACAAAGGAAGTGCTTGCTGCTATTAATAATCGCTCTATTCCGGCGGGGTGGAATGACACGGTTATTGTTCTTATCCCTAAAGTGGATGATCCGGAGCTGATTTCCCAATATAGACCAATAAGTCTATGCAACGTGCTCTATAAGGTAATATCTAAGATGATTGCTTTCAGATTTAAACATATTCTTGATGAAATAATATCTCCTGTGCAAAGTGCTTTTGTCCCGGGCAGGATGATCACTGACAATATTCTGCTTGCGTATGAAAGTATTCATTATATCAAGAATAAGAAGAAGAGTAAGAGTGGTTATTGTGCTGTTAAATTAGACATGCATAAGGCGTATGACAGAGTTGAATGGTTATTTCTTGAAAGGATGCTTATTCGGCTAGGTTTTCAGGCTGAGTTTGTGGATCTAATTATGGCCTGTGTAAGTTCGGTGAAATACAAAGTCAGATATAATGATCAAGAAACCGAAGACTTTATTCCTTCCAGGGGCTTAAGGCAGGGGGATCCTCTCTCCCCTTATCTTTTCCTGATTTGTGCAGAAGGACTCTCAAGTTTATTGGCTCATGAAGAGGAGGTTCGTGGCATTGAGGGGGTAAGGGTGTGTAGAAATGCACCATCAGTATCACATTTATTATTTGCTGATGATTCCCTAATCCTCATGAAGGCAGATTTTGTTAATGCAACCTCATTGAGACAAGCTCTTAACACCTATTGTGCTAATTCGGGTCAGTTGGTAAGCCAAGCGAAGTGCAGTATTTTCTTCAGTCCCAATGTGGATGTTAATCTGAAAGGTGCTATTTGTACGGAATTGAATATCATGACTGAAGCTTTGTCTGATAGATATCTTGGGCTCCCTGCAATGGTTGGAATTGACAGAAGTGATAATTTCTTATATTTAATTGAGAGGGTTATAGCTCGTTTGAATGGCTGGAAAGAAAAGCAGTTGTCTATGGGGGCAAAGGAAATTTTATTGAAAGCTGTTATCCAAGCAATTCCTGTTTTTGCCATGGCCATTTTCAAGATTCCAAAGAAA
Source organism: Poa annua (assembly GCA_026929855.1). Taxonomy (NCBI): domain Eukaryota; kingdom Viridiplantae; phylum Streptophyta; class Magnoliopsida; order Poales; family Poaceae; genus Poa; species Poa annua. The sequence goes on from CM049432.1 coordinate 88,511,091, forward strand.
ATATGTAAGTTTCTTACGGATGCTATGGCTGCTTTTTGGTGGGGGGATACGGAAGAACAAAAACGCATGCATTGGAGTGCTTGGTGGAGGATGTGTATTCCGAAGAAAGATGGGGGCATGGGCTTCAGAGATTTACATGCTTTTAATCTAGCTATGTTAGCAAAACAATCCTGGAGATTAATCCAACAACCTGATTCTTTGTGTGCTAGAGTGCTCCGGGCTAAATATTACCCACACAGCAATATCTTGAATGCGGGTCCTAAGGCAGGCTCTTCTTTTACCTGGCAGAGTATTCATAGTGGGCTTCAAACTTTCAAAAGAGGTCATATTTGGAGAGTTGGCAACGGCAGAAATATTAATATTTGGAAAGATCACTGGGTGCCGAAAAGTGCAACGAGGAAAATTGAGACGACTAGGGGGGACAGCTTATTGCAGACTGTGGAGGAGCTTATTGATCCGTATACAGGGCTTTGGGATGAGGATCTTATTCGGCAAAGTTTTAATCAGTTGGAGGCTGACTTAGTCTTGAGAATTCCTATTAGTCCTAACTTAAATGACGATTTTATTGCTTGGCACAAAACAAAATCATTTTCCTTTTCGGTGCGATCAGCTTATTACATTGAGTGGGAACACCAATATGGGAGCAAAATGAGACGTCAAGATGGACAGGGCCCCTCAAGACACAATCCGGTTTGGGACATCCTATGGAAATTACAAATTCCCGCTAAAGTTAAAATATTTATTTGGAGATCTCTTCATGGACTGGTTCCTGGAAGGTGTGTGTTGGCTAACAGACATATCAAGGTTTCAGCGGAGTGTCCGGTTTGTTTCCAAGGCGCTGAGGATATTAGACACCTCCTATTCACTTGTAAACGTGCTAAGATGGTTTGGCAAGCCCTGGGTTTAGACAGAGTGATTAATGAAGCGAGCTCGGTTGACCGATCTGGGTCAGTAATCTTGGAAGAAATTCTAAGAAGCCCTATTACAAAATCACTTGTTCTTGGACAATTGGGATTAAAAGAAACGATTTCGGTAGCATCCTGGTATATTTGGTGGCAGCGCCGGGAAGCTGTGAAGGGTGAATCTATTGCGCCAGCAGCGAGATCAGCTTTTTCTATTCAAGCGCTCACTGCAAATTTCTCGCAATCACAAGGTAAATTGGTGCCCAAGGAAATCATGTGGAAGAAACCTCCCTATGGAACTTACAAAGTAAATGTCGACGCTTGTTTCTTCCCAAATGGAGCTGGTGCGTTAGCGGCGGTAATCAGAAATTCTCATTGTGAAGCAATTGCGGGTGTTGCTGAACCATATTTAAATCTCCTAGATGCTACGACATCTGAAGCTATGGCAATGAGGTTGGGGCTCCGACTTTTGGACTCTATTGCTTGCTCTCCAGTGGTTTTGGAATCGGATAATATGGAATTGATCAATGCTTGTACGGGTGTGAATGAGATTTGGAGTCCATATACAGCAGTTCTAGCAGTTCTAGCGGATTGCTTTCAAATAGCTCAAGGAATTGGGAATATTTCTTTCAGTCATTGCCCTCGCGAGGCAAACAAGGTGGCCCATAATTTAGCTAGGACTTGCTTTGAATCTAGGACTTCTTTTATTTGGGATGGGGACCCCAGCTTCAGTTAAAATCGATGTAATAAACGATGTATCTATGTTTGGTTGAGGCGGCAAGTTTCAGACGCACTCTTTCCCTAATCAGGGTACCGAAAGGGACTGGCAGGGTTTTAATGAGGCGGCTTGCTGACCTAATATATGCGGTTTTAAAAATTCAAAAAAAAAACTAGCGTGGCCAGCTGCCACTGACAGAAAAAACCTTCTTTGGGCTTGGGCGTTCATTCGCAGAGACGAAAGGACAATGAAAAAGGGAAATGATACTGATCATCCGGGGGATCACGCGCGCTGCGTCCCCCGGGTCGACCGAGCGACGCGTGACATTGCTACTGACGACATACCATGATGCTACCAATGGGGGATTTTTTGTTTCGGCAAGGGATTTTCTTAATAATTATTTTTTGTTTACTACAATACCATAATTTTTTTTTCTTCCGACGACGCATGGCGTTGCTACTGAGACATGCCATGATGCTACCAACGGGATTTCGCTTCCCGCGACGTATTTGGTTCATAACCATTTTTTGTTTGCCACCATAGCATAATTGTTTTTGCTTTCGACCGACGCATGGCATTGCTACTGACGACATGCCACGATGCTACCAACGGGGGATTTTTCTTCCAGCGAGGGATTTGCTTCATAATCATTTTTTGTTTGCTACAATAGCATAATTATTTTTGCTTCCCGCGAACTCGCCAGCAAGGGATTTGGGACGGGGATGCTACCTTGTGGTGGTTGGCACGCTACCGTGCGTGAAGGAAGATGCTACCTTGGACGAACAGGAATGCTACCTTGGGAGGATGACCATATTAATGTGCGAGGACGACCAAGCGTCTACCATGGTGTTGTTGCATCGGCGATGCTGCGTCGGGGTGTTCTCCAATGTTGCCAGCGAGGTGTCGTTGGATTTGCTACAATAGCAAACTCAGCATTTGCTACGAGTAGCACAATTTTTTTACTACAAATAAAAGTTTTGCTCCATAGAAGCATCTTACGCGATTTCAGAGAAGTTGGATTTTTGCTACAATAGTACACAAATTTTATTACAAACGAACCGCTTTTGCCACATAGAAGCATTTTACCGAATTTTGTTGACATTTGAATTTTTTGCTATACGTAGGAGCGGTGAGCGGCCCTCCATACCCACGTGAGAGCAGCGTTGATGTGAATGCAGGAGCTAGTGGGCTCCACCCACGTGGAGTGTCCCGTGCATGTGCACAGGCCGATTCCTAAACGAAAAAAAAAATTGTACGTAAAGCAGCGCTGTACAGAAAAAAATGGCGTTTCTGACAGCTGCCGATGACAGAGAAGACTGTCCATTTGCAGAGACGAGTAGAGAGCGGAAAAGTCTTCTCATCCTCTGTCTCTCGCCACCGGCCAACTGCGGCTGTGGTCGTGACCGGCCGCCGGAGGCGCGGGTGACGGCAGCGGTTTGCCGGAGACCGGATCGTCTCTTCTGGCCGCGCACCGGTGCCCGGTGACCAGCTCCGCAACAGAGACTCGCAGCTCCAACTGCATCCTCTCCCCTGCAAGCTACGTCTCCCTCCCTTCAGCCGTCCGGCGAGCCTACCATCCCTCTAGCGCTGCTGGTAATTTTCTCATTTCCTACAATCCAAATCTAGTTCTTGCTTTCTTAGTTCTGATTCTTTACATAGGAGTACAAGAATAAGGGGAATTCTAGTTACATTTTGAAGTCAACTGAAATTGTTGGTTAAAAAATGTTTACCTGTGATTGTGCAGCTTCGCCTCCTGCCCAGAGATTTTGTCCAAGCTCAACCGACAGTACAATGATCAGTTCGTCCTGTCAGGTACTGTCTCTAATTCTCATGGCTTTTATTCAGTGCTTCTTTTTCAATGCTAAATATGAGCCATTGCAGTTGTAGCCATCCTCTGAACCGTGTTAATTCTTTAATGTACAGTCAACGCAGAACTCTCCTAGCGGTTCAGTCTTAAATCTGGAGGTTTCCAACAGAAAAGCCTCTTAGATCTGTAGCCATGAGAAAGTGATGATATTTTATAGTACAAAATGTATTTAGCTTTGTGAAATCTACTCTTTCACTTGTGAATTTTGCATGTAAGTTGATTGGTAAACTTTACCTCTTAAATTTATTCCATACTATTTAGCTAGTCAGCGGCATGAACTGTGTAGTCAAGCTTGATTTCTGTACTTATTGGTTACTAGCTCTCTACTCTCCAGTATGTAGTGTAAGTATTGCAGTGGTCACCAGTGTTCTGAATATCCACCAATATACATGTTGTGCAAAACCTACAGGGCGTAGTAAAGTAATTACTGGAGTCCTATATATAGCTCCAGTGTGCTAATTTTGTTTGAAAATTGATCAAGCAATATCTCTCACACTTTTTCTTCCCGTTATAGGTGTGTATACTTGTATTCAACCTTGCCTAATATTGTAAAAATCGTAACACATATTGTTAATGTTTTGACAGCCTGGTAGCTCCCCACTCTTCTGAATAAGTCGTGCTGTACTTTTTTGGTGGGACTCCCTCTTCAAGCTTTCTGATGGCAAGCCTTCTAGATTATCTTGTTAAATCATGTGCGAAAAAGCTGGAAGGTATTATTACGGAGGAGGTTGCTCTCCTTCTAGGGGTAAAAGAAGACCTCAAAGAATTGCAGCGAACAATGACCCATATACAATGCTTTCTTCATGATGCTGAGCGAAGGAGGACAGAAGAGTCGTCAATTAACAACTGGCTTGGTGAGCTGAGAGATGCCATGTATTATGCTGATGATATTATTGACTTGGCAAGATCTGAAGGAAGTAAGCTTCTAACAGACCATCCTTCATCATCAACTAGATGTGGTGGCATTTCGTTTTTCACTTGCATTCCTACTGTTCAGAAGCGTCACAAGATTGGTGTTCAAATAAGAGACTTCAATGCTGAACTTGAGAAGATTATAAAGTTGGGTAATGGACTTGGGCTTCAGAATATGCAGCCTAAAGCAGAAGTTCCCACTGTGAAGCACACGAGAACTAGCCACCTTGTCGAGCCTAATCTTGTGGGAAAGGAAACTTTAATTGCTTGCAAAAGATTAGTTGAGCTGCTGCTAGCACCTAAGGAACAGAAGGTGTACAAGGTAGGTATTGTTGGAACTGGAGGGATTGGGAAGACAACTCTAGCTCAAAAAATATATAACAACCAAAAACTAGAAGGAGCCTTTAACAAGAAAGTATGGATCTGTGTTTCTCAGGACTACTCTGAAGTTGCTATTTTAAAAGAAGTTCTTCGAAATTTTGAGGTATACCATAAGAAAGATGAAACTGTTGGAGAGCTTAGCAGCAAGCTTGCAGCCGCCATTGCAGATAAAACTTTCTTTCTTGTCTTAGATGATGTTTGGAAGCATGATGTTTGGACCAATCTGCTGAGAACTCCACTCAATGCTGCTGCTGCAGGAGTAATTCTAGTTACCACTCGACGTAACACAGTTGCACATGAAATTGGGGTCGAAGATATGCATATGCATCGAGTTGATGTGATGTCAGCAGAGGTAGGATGGGAGCTGCTTTGGAAGAGTATGAACCTTAAAGAAGAGAAAGATGTGGGTAACCTTCGGAATATGGGTTTGGATATTGTCCAGAACAAATGTTACGGGCTTCCGCTTGCAATCAAGCTTGCCGCCAGTGTTCTAGCAACTAAAGAGAAAACAGAGAATGAGTGGAGAAATTTTATGGATAGAAGCGCTTGGTCTGTGGGCAATCTTCCATCTGAGCTCCGAGGTGCTTTGTATTTGAGTTACGATGACCTACCAAGTCATCTGAAACAGTGTTTCCTTTATTGTGCTATGTATCCTGAAGATGCGGTTATGTTCCGTGATTATCTTGTTATGGAATGGGTGGCTGAAGGATTTATTGAGCCGCAGCAAGGCCAACTACTAGAAGATACAGCAGAAGAGTACTACTATGAGCTAATGCATCGGAATCTCCTGCAATCGGATGGTCAACGTGCTGATAATAGCACCTGCAAAATTCATGACCTATTAAGGCAGCTTGCTTGTCATATATCAAGAGAAGAATGCTTCGCTGGAGACCCTGAATCATTAGGGGTTATTAACATGTCAAAAGTGCGACGCTTTACTGCTGTCACTAAGAAGAATGTTCCAGTGTTACTTAGCATGGATAATCGGGAATTTAAAGTGAGGACTTTCCGCACCGATCAGAAGCCATGGATTGTCGAGGAAACATTTTTCAAGAGATTTCCATATATCCGAGTTTTGAGTCTGAGTGACTCATCTGTAAAAAGCATCCCTGATCATGTAAATTTTTTGATCCATCTACGTCTACTTGACCTTGACGGGACGGACATATCCAATCTTCCAGAGTCTATCGGCTGTCTCATGAACCTCCAGATGCTGCATCTGTCGCGGTGTAAAGCTTTGCACAGCCTTCCTTTGGCAATCACCCAGCTGTCAAATTTACGGCGTCTTGGTCTCGAGGATACACCAATAAATCAGGTGCCAAATGGGATAGGCAGATTGGAATTTCTCAATGACTTGCAGGGATTTCCTATTGGTTGTGGAGGTGGTAATGGCAAAACACAAGATGGATGGATGTTGGAAGAGTTGAAACATCTCTCACAGTTGAGGAAGCTTGATATGGTTAAATTGGAACGTTCAACCCCTTACAGTACAGATTCGTTGCTAATAGACAAAAAACATCTCAAAGTTTTGAATCTGTGCTGCACCGTGCGTACGGATGGAGCATATTCAGAAGAAGCCATTAGCAATATTGAGAAGGTCTTTGAGCAGCTGATCCCTCCTCCCAACCTGGAACTTCTAGTAGTTAGTTGGTTCTTTGGCCGTAGGTTTCCCACCTGGCTTGGTACTACCAATCTATCTTCAGTTCAGTATTTAGTACTCGGAGGCTGCAATTCTTGTTCGCATCTGCCATCAGTCGGGCAGCTACCAAATTTGAAATATCTGAAAATTGCTCAAGCATCCTCAGTTACCAAGATTGGAGTCGAATTTGTGGGTTGCAGGGGGGCTAATCCTGGATCCAGGGATGTAGCTGTTGCTTTCCCCAAGCTCGAGAAGTTGATCTTCCAAAATATGCCCAATTTGGAGGAGTGGTCCTTTGTTGAAGAGGAAGACATATCATCAGCAACAACATGTACGGAAGGGGAGGCGGACAGATCTGCTGAGATTCAAAAAGAGGAAGCCCCGTCTCCAAGGTTGAGGCTGCTGCCACGCTTGATGGAGTTGGAGATTTCCGACTGCCCCAAGCTGAGAGCTCTCCCACGACAGCTTAGACAGGAGGCCACCGGCTTGAAACGGCTATTTATACGAGGAGCAAGTTGCTTGAAGGTGGTGGAGGACCTCCCGTTCCTCTCTGTCTATCTTCTTCTCGAGGGTTGTGAAGGCCTGGAGAGGGTCTCGAACCTTCCTCGAGTAGAACGGCTATATATAAAAGGTTGCCCGAACCTGAAGCATGTTGAGAAGCTGGGTAATCTGCAGCGGCTGGGACTGGGCGAGGAGATGCGTCAGATGTCCTCACTGTGGTTGCCCGGGCTTCAGATGCAACGCAAGCAACATGACGGGGACGACCTGGAGATATTGTGGCGGGGATGATGCGAGGTATAATCATTAACTGTGCTATTATTAATTTCGTTTCATGTTTATTACCCGCCTGCAAATTACGTTCTGCTTTTTTACTTTACGAGTACTCTGTCTTGCATAAATAAAGAAGGAAAAGTCTATAATTGCTCGGCAGCACTCCTGCCTGCTTCCAAAAATAAACAGTATACACAGGCAAACCCTGTTAAAGTTCACGACATGCATCTAAATTTCTGTCGGTGTTACATGTATTTTCTTACTCTGTACACGTATGTCAACAGACTTGAATGTTTCATTAAACAAATATTGCTAATACTCCTCTTGTGCAATAGGCACTCATCTCTCGTTTCGGATTTTACTTGTTATGTAGTATTGAGTTCTTCCACTTCCATACAATGCTTGATATATTTCTAATTGCTTGTTTCTTTTGTAGGTTATCAATTTCTAAAGCCCGCCGAACCATAATATGGTCATGTGACCAAGGGTGCACTCTCTGGGAGAAAAACACAAAAGGAGCTAAAAGTTAGAATTTTAAGCCATGGTGAAAATCACAGAAAAAAAGAAAAAAAATTATTTGAGTTTGCTTCAATGTATTGTTTGTAGTGTGTGCTTATTGTATGGAAACATGTAAACGTTAGAATTTTAAGTCATTGGTGAAAATCAAGGAGAAAAAGGAAAAAAAAGAAGGAAAAAAGGACAAAAAGAAAAAGGAGAGGAAAAAAAACTATTTCAATTTGTTTCAATGTATTTTTTTTTAGATTTTTCTTTTTCTTTTTTGTAGTCTAGGTAACTCCGCCTATGTTGCATAGCCGGTCCCAAGCCCGGAGAAAGGAGGAGGGATTGCACTATTATTCGACATATTATTTTTTTAGCAGTATCTTCTGGTTTATCCAATTGGCTCAAGCACTTTCCGATTTTTTTTGTTTGTTTAAGTATCATTTTAATCCACCTAAATGACCCTTAAAAAAAAATAGATTCGGCGATGTTCGTCGAGCTGCCAAGTTTTTTGTCCGCTTGGCCCTTTTTGATCTGGTATAGGCTTGATGCGTCTTGTATCTAAAATTGTATTTCTTTCTAATTATAATGGTTGTTTGTGAATTTCCCTTTTCTGCTAAATTATCCACTTATCCAGGAGTGAGCTTGTTTTTTTTTCTGCACTTGGGCAGGCTACCAAAAGGCACAGTTTGAACGTGCCATGGACTTGGATTGGAGTGAGGCCATGATCTTTTTAGCTGATAATTGATTTAATTGTAAAATTCTTATGTCCAGGGTATATTCACTTTGCTTTCATTGGTGGCGCATGATATTGATAAGAAAGGTCCGCCTCACATCTCATACCATAAATCTAGTACAAATGCTTTATCTTTCTTTCTCATCTGTGTTCTTTTCCTATACTCCATATCAGGGGATCACAACCTATGATTACGTGGTTGCAGTGAGAGCTATGAGTGAGGGGCTTCCAGAGGATGAGGAAGGAGCAAATATATCATCTACTCTCCATCAAATTCAGCAACGACAGGTTTCAGTGTTGGAAGTTCTCTTGGCCTCCACCACAAGGGTGCTTGGTGTACACCTCCAAGAATTTTAATTGATCATGTAAGCTGCATGTTTCAAATGCTACATTGCCTAATGTTTAATCATGACTCTTAAGCTGGATGTTTCAAATTCTTGTTTTGTTGGCAGCAATCCTATGACCGTACTGAATTTAGCTGTTCTGAAACTTTCACCAGGATGATGTGATTCCACATTTGGAGCCTGGGATGGTACCTTCAAATGTCGATCCTGATCCTGGAAGAGTGGAAGGCAGTCAAGATCAGCGCCCGGAGCCTTGCAAAGCTGGACAGGAACGAGGCAATGCAAGCTGCAGCAAGAGCTCGTGCGTCCTCCTCTGTTCTCCGACAAATAGATGCCCGCCATGGTCATGAAGCTGACATTAGCTCCAGCGGCAATGACAGCGTCACGAGTAGCATGAGTGTTGACTACGACGGTACAAAGGAATCCCAGTGTGATGCGCTTGACAGGTATTAGAAACGCTGATTAGACCGTATCTGATGTCCAACAATTTGATCTGCTACCTCTAGTAGTGTGTGTCTGGTGGTTACAGCCCACTTGTGTGGATGTCTTAGCTAATTACCGTACCTGCCTTTGTAGTAGCTTTAAAGGGATTGATTTGTTTTCGTTCGTCCTGTATCGAGGAATGAATTTTAAGTGAGATCATGCTGGTTGCGTTATGCTCTTTTGTGTCGAGGAATGAATGTTGATTGGCGAGAGGTATGTGATCAAAGGTAGAGTGCACAGCATTTCTTTTCTCTCTCTCTTTCTCAGCTGAACGTATTCCTCTTGCTTGGTGGACATGTCTCCCTGCTGCACGGGGGCAATGGCAGGAACTGGTCCCGCTTGATTTATTGTTTTAACGTCATATAGAGGAGTAGGTTCTGATTATCTATACCTGATGATTGGAAGTTACTCAATCGCTTGGAACGTGATAGTAATCGTAGGCCCAACCATCCGTATTCCCGTTGTCTCACAACCCTATGTATTTGTTTTTCTTGCTGGAGAAAAAAAGGTTAGCCTTAGCTTGGCTTCCGTTAAACAGGCAGGCAGCTACTTTAATCACTTGATCGGACTCTCATAGCATCGTGCGAAGTTCACCGCTGCAATCATCCGTGCTCCTCTTGTCTCCCAACCCCTAACTGTGGATGACAGGAGCAAATTGCCTTATAAAAACTGCCGATGACAGAAACTAGGTGTGGACGGCTTATAAAACTATGACGTTCTCATATAAACTAGTGTGGTCAGCTGCTGCCGATGACAGAGAAAAATGTGGTGTTCTCATATACACGGCAAGTCTTTTTTGGGTTTGGGTGTTAATTCGTAGAGACGAGAGGACAGCGAAAAAGTCTTCTCATCCTTCTTGATGGGTATCCTTTTCTAATGGGAGTGCCTATATCTCAGGTGACTGATTTTTTCTTAAGTCTCAATCACCTCAGAAAAGTGTAACCGCAGTTCAAAAAAAAGTGCAGCTGGAACGAGTTGCACTTTTTTATTAGAAAAGTGCAACAGATGCATATTTTTGTGGGTGACTGAGACTTAAGAAATTCTCAGGCGACTGAGAATTAGCAAAACCGTTTTCTAATCGTACCCTCTACATCGTGCCGACCCGTTCGTTGCCTCAATCATCTGTATTCTAATCGGCTTCCAACCCCTTATAAAAGCCCGTTGTGGCAGGTCTGTTTGTCAAGATTTTAATATAGGTATGACCTCATGTCCAATGCTCCAATGCATTTGTTAAAAATAACCCACCAAAAATATCATCAAAAATAACCTTAGCGGGAAGTTAAAAGAAGACACGTGTCCCACGGGCCGCCGCTAAGTGGTATGACGGGAAGGTGACTCCACGCCAAAATAACTGGCGGAAAAGACACATATCCCTTTTTCACTTGAAGCAAAGTGGTAGTATAGATATTTGTCCCCACAACACGAAGCAACTTCCGCGAGCTAAAATGGCGGAAGGTCACTTTCCGCTAGCTGGGAAGGTAGAAAGTCGCTCCCCGCCGTTTGAGCTGGCGGAAAGACACACGTCGCTTTTTAATCTTTCGATCAAAACTTTTGACAAAAAAAAATCGGTGGGTAGTTTTGTTAAATGCATTGGACATGTGGGCATGTTTGTAAAAACGCGAACAAGTCTGTCCCATGGCCTAAAAAAAATATGGCGTATACCAGCTGTCAATGTCAAAAAAAAAAATGGCGCATACTAGCTGTCAATGTCAAAAAAAATATGGCGTATACCAGCTGTCAATAGGTTTAAGTATTCACGGCGAGTCTTCTTTGGGGCTTGGGGGTTCATTTGCAGAGACGACATGACACTGAAATTTGGGAGTCCCTCGCCACCGGTGACTTAGGCGGCGACTGCGGCTGTGGGCGTTACCGGCCGCCAGAGGCCTGCGTGACGGCGGCGGTCTGCAGGATACTGGATCGTCTCTTCCTGGCCGCGTGCCGGTGCCCTGTGACCAGCTCGGCAACAGAGACTCGCAGTTCGAACTGCATCCTCCCCTGCAAGCTACATCTCCGTCCCTCCGGGCGTCCGGCGAGCGTACCATCCCTCTAGCTGCTGGTAATTTTATCCCTTCCTACAATCCAAATCTGGTTCTCGCTTTCTTGGTTCTTACTCTTTGCATACAAGAATTGTGGAAATTCTAGAAAAAAAGCAGTAAACTGAATATGTTGGTTCCAAAATAAAAATTACGTGTCCTTGTGCAGCTCCGCCACTGGTACAATGATCGGTGGCTGATCAGTTCACCCTGTCAGGTACTGTCTCTCACTATATGAGATGGCCGAATGGATGGGCCTTGGTACGATAAGTAGGTCGATAACCTCTTTCACATGGCTTTCATTTGGTGGCTCTTCTTCTACGCTTAATATGAACCATTCTAAATTTCTAGTTACAGCCATTCTCTAAACTGTGTTCATTGTTTAACGATCTATGTGGAATTGATACTGAACTTTTCCAGCGGTTCAGTCTTAAGTCTGGAGGTTCCCGTAAGAAAGCTTCTTACATATGTAGCTATGAGAGTGATTCTTAAACCTGGGGTTTTCAGATATTTTATACAAAATCCATTTAGCTTTGTGAAATTTACTCTTTTACTTGTGAATTGCGTGCGTAAGTTGACTAGAAAGCATTACCTCTCAAATTTATCCCCTACTGTATTAGCTCGATCGACAGCGGCATGAACTGTAGTTAATCTTGATTTCTGTAACCTATTGGCCTCTACACTCCAGTACGTAGTGAGTAATGGGTTGGTCACTAGTGTTCTGAATATCCACCAATATACATACTGTTCACAATCTATATATAGCTCCATTGTGTTAATTTTTTTTTCGAGAGTATAATTTGTTTGAAATCGATCTAGCAATATCTCTCACACTTTCTGTTACCTGTTATAGTATACTTGTTTTCATGCTTGCCTAACATTGTAACATTTGTAACACATATTCTGCATGGTACGCCAGCCTGCTAGTTCGACACTCTGAACCATTATTCAGTTCTCTGCTAAACAAGAACCATTATAGGTGTAGCCATACTCTCTGAACCGTGTTAATTCATTAAACAGGCATATTCACAATCGATTACTAGCGTCCAGTCTTAAATCTGTAGGTTTCTAATGGGACTTCTTAAATCTGTAGCACTGTAGCTATGAGAACGTGATTTTTGAATCTTTCGTTTTGTGATATTTTATAGTACAGCATTTAGCTTAGTGAAATTTACTTGAGAATTTTTACATGTAACTGGATTGGAAAACCTGTCCTCTTAAATTTATTCCATACTGTATTAGCTCGTCAGCGGAATGAACTGTAGTTAACCTTGATTCTTGTTATTAGCTACTCACTATCTACTCTACAGTACGTAGTCAAAGTAATGGGTTGGTCACCAATGTTCTGAACATCAAACAATGCACATGCTACGCAAAACCTATAGGTCGCAATTATTGAAGTCCTAAAGCCCCTGTGTGCTAATTTACTTGAAAATTGATCTAGCAATATCTCACACTTTTCATTGCCGGTTATAGCTGTATATACTTGCATTGATCTTGCCTAATATTGTAACACATGTTGTTGCATGTTTGCCAGCCTGCTAGTTCCCTACTCTGCCGGATAAGTCGTTTCGTACTTTTTTGGTGGGACTCCCTTTTCAAGGTTTTCAGATGGAAAGCATTCTAGATTACCTTGTTAAATCATGTGCGGAAAAGTTGGAAGGCATCATTATGGAGGACGTTTCTCTTGTTTTAGGGGTAAAAGAAGACCTCAAAGACTTGCAGCGAACAATGACCCGGATACAATGGTTTCTTCATGATGCTGAGCAAAGGAGGACAGAACAGTCATCAGTTAACAATTGGCTTGCTGAGCTGAGGGATGCTATGTATTATGCTGATGATATTATTGACTTGGCAAGATCTATAGGAGGCAAGCGTCTGACGGACTGCCCTTCATCATCAACTATCTCGAATAGATGTGGTGGCTATTCGTGGTTTACTTGCATTCCTATTGTTCAGAAGCGTCACAAGATTGGTGTTCAGATAAGAGACTTCAATGCTAAACTTGAGGAGATTTTAAAGTTTGGTGAAAGATTTGGGCTTCAGAATATGCAGCCTAAACCAGAAGTTCTGACTGTGAAGCACATGAGAACTAGCCACCTTGTGGAGCCTAATCTTGTGGGAAAGGAAACTTTACATGCTTGTAAAAGGTTGGTTGAATTGGTGCTTGCTCCTAAAGAAATGAAGGTGTACAAGCTAGGTATTGTTGGAACTGGAGGGATTGGGAAGACAACTCTAGCTCAAAAAGTATATAACGACCGAAAACTAGAAGGAGCCTTTAGCAAGAAAGTATGGATCTGCGTTTCTCAGGAGTACTCTGAAGTTGCTCTTTTGAAAGAAATTCTTCGAAATTTTGCAGTACACCATGAGCAAGATGAAACTGTTGGAGAGCTTAGCAGCAAGCTTGCAACTGTTGTTCGGGATAAAACTTTCTTCCTTGTGCTAGATGATGTTTGGCAGCCTGAGGTGTGGATCAATCTGCTGAGAGTTCCACTTAATGATGTTGCAACAGGAGTAATTCTAGTTACCACTCGACATGATACAGTTGCACGGGCAATTGGGGTGGAAGATGTGCATCGAGTTAATATGATGTCAGCAGATGTAGGATGGGAGCTGCTTTGGAAGAGTATGAACCTTAATGAAGAGAAAGATGTGGGAAACCTTAGGAATATGGGTTTGAATATTGTCATTAACAAATGTTACGGGCTTCCGCTTGCAATCAAGGTTACCGCTAGTGTTCTAGCAACTAAAGAGAAAACAGAGAATGAGTGGAGAAAATTTATGGATAGAAGCGCTTGGTCCGTGGGCAATCTTCCAACCGAGCTCAGAGGTGCTTTGTATTTGAGTTACGATGACTTACCTAGCCATCTGAAGCAATGTTTCCTTTATTGTGCTCTGTATCCTGAAGATGCGGTTATGTTCCGTGATTATCTTATTATGGAATGGGTTGCTGAAGGATTTATTAAGCCGCAGCAAGGCCAACTACTAGAAGATACAGCAAAAGAGTACTACTATGAGCTAATGCAGCGAAATCTCCTCCAATCAGATGGTAAACGTGCTGATGACAGTACCTGCAAAATTCATGACCTCTTAAGGCAGCTTGCTTGTCATATATCAAGAGAAGAATGCTTTACTGGAGACCCTGAATCATTAGGGGTTATCGATATATCAAAACTGCGACATTTTACTGCTGTCACTAAGAAGGATATTGCCGTGTTACCTAGCATGGATAAGCTGGAATTTAAACTGAGGACTTTCCGCACTGATCATAAGCCATGGATTATCGAGAAAACATTTTTCAAGATGATTCCATGTATCCGAATTTTGATTCTGAATGACTCGCTTGTGAAAAGCATCCCTGATTATGTAAGAAATTTGATTCATCTACGCCTACTTGATCTTGCCGGGACGGACATATCTGATCTTCCAGAGTCCATCGGCTCTCTCATGAACCTTCAGATGCTGAATTTGTGTCGGTGTAAAGCTTTGCACGCCCTTCCCTTGGCAATCACCCAGTTGTTGAATTTAAGGAGTCTTAGTCTTGAGGATACACCAATAAATCAGGTGCCAAATGGGATAGGCAGATTGGAACTTCTCAATGACTTGGTGGGATTTCCTATTGGTGGTAGAGGTGGTAATGGCAAAACACAAGATGGATGGAGGTTGGAAGAGTTGAAACATCTCTCACACTTAAGAAAGCTTGATATGATTAGATTGGAACGTTCAACTCCTTACAGTACAGATTCGTTGCTAACCGACAAAAAACATCTCAAAACTTTGAATCTGTTGTGCACCGTAAGTACAGATGGATCTGATTCAGAAGAAGCCATTACCAATGTTGAGAAGGTCTTTGAGCAGCTAATCCCTCCATACAACCTGGAAGAACTAGTAATCCGTGGGTTCTTTGGCCGTAGGTTTCCCACCTGGCTTGGTAGTATCAATGTATCTTCAGTTCAGTATATTATAATTGGAAACTGCAATTCTTGTTCACATCTTCCATCAATCGGACAACTACCCAATCTGAAATATCTGGAAATTGATCAAGCAGTCTCAGTTACCAAGATTGGAGTCGAATTTGTGGGCTGCAGGCGAGCTAATCCTGGATCCATGGATGTAGTTGTTGCTTTCCCCAAGCTCGAGATTCTGATCTTCAAGAATATGCCCAATTTGGAGGAGTGGTCGTTTGCTGAAGAGGAAGACACATCATCAACAAGAATAAGAGGTACGGAAGGGGAAGAGGACAGATATGCTGAGCTACAAAAAGAGGAAGCCCCGTCTCAAAGGTTGCAGCTACTGCCACGCTTGAGGAGATTGATGCTTGTCAACTGCCCCAAGCTGAGAGCTCTCCCACGACAGGTTGGACAGGAGGCCACCAGCTTGAAACAACTGGATATAAGTGGAGCATGTTCCTTGAAGGTGGTGGAGGACCTCCCGTTCCTCTCTGGTGATCTTGTTCTCGAGGGATGTGGAGGCCTGGAGAGGGTCTCGAACCTTCCTCGAGTGGAACGACTAGATATACACGGTTGTCCAAACCTGAACCGTGTTGAGAAGCTGGGTAATCTGCAGCGGCTGTTTCTGAATGAGGGTGTGCGTGGGATCTCCTCACTCTGGTTACCCGAGCTTCAAATGCAATGCAAGCAACGTGACGAGGAAGACCTGGAGATAATTTGGTTCCCAGCTGCATGGCCATGATGATGCGAGGTAGAATGATTAATGGGTCCATTATTAATTTGGTTTAATCGCGTTCTGCTTTTTACGAGGTACTCTGTCTGCAGTTACTACGACCACACCTTGTCCACTCTTTTTGCTTCTATTCCCCATCGTATAAACATGGATGCATAGCATCGTATAATGGCGATTGGCGCCGGTAGCAACACCTGTTGCATTGGCGACGACCGTCGGTAGCATCGCCTTCCTTTGCTGGTAGCAGTGGCCACGGCCTTTGGTAACGTCGGTAGCGCCCCAACCCGGCTTGCGACCGCTTCCACTATCAACTATAGCGCCGCGCGCGAACCTCTGTAGCCTCCAAAGCATCAGACTCGTATCCAGAGGTTCTTGTTTTCTTTGCGACACATTCTTCTCATTCACGAGCACCACTCGCCGTAGATGTACATCTGCTGTTTCTTACTCATGCACCCATATTCCTAGTTCCTCCCGCTCCTACGTATTCTAGAATTTTTTCGATTCTTCGAAGAATGCATGTCAACATGATAAGAAATGACTGAACAGGGGAGAAATACAGTGTTTGCTCAATGCCTGGAGGGTGGTGTGTAGTGGCGATGAGTTTATAGGCCCGCATTGCTCGGTTTAAACAGGCAGTCCAAAAAATCAGCGGATTCTTTTGTGATCTATATTGTTTGGTAGAGAGAATAAATGGAAATCAACAATGTTGTCTGATGGGCCTGTTGATCGTAAAATGTAGCGGCGCAAAGTCGTAAGGCTAATCATAGTGGGAATTAATTTAAATTAGTAACATTTGTGTGGTGGCATGTATGCAAATCTTCACTCATTAGCTTGTATTTTCGCATTGTCTTGAAATATGTAATGGTGGGCTAGTTATAGTGACGAGTAATTCAACTAGTAACATAAATATATAGTTAGTCTATGTTACTATCGTGCGGAGTAACACTGAGCTAGTGTTATGGATGGTCTCATTTATTACCTGATAGACTCATTTTCTCTTGAAGAGTGTGATGTATTGGTAACTATTAAATTACTTTATTTGCATTTCTACTCATTAATTACCTGTCAGATTTTTTGATTAGGTGACATCAATATTACTAGTTAAGTTAGTCTATGGTAGCCCACGGCATTTCCACACGTTATCAAATGACACCAATCCTCCGTCCAACTTTTTGTGTCTCGTTTTGAGCATTCATTTCTCGCTTATCCCTTCCATCAATCATCTTGTGCGTTTATTTGCCATACATACATGCAATTTCCTATTGCCTCTCAATCCTACATATTCCAGGTATAAGTGATCCTTCTAAGTTCTAGGAAAATGAACAATAGTGTAAGAAGGAGCGAGTGAAGGAGGAGATGTGTTTGCTTCATGCTTGAAAAGCTTGCCTTACTCGGTTTAAATGGACGTCGAACCAGTTGATCCTTCTAAGATGTCATGTCGTTTGGTAGGGAAGTAAATGAAAACCAATATTCCCTCCGCTCACGTGAACATTTATAGTTCACGCTGAAAGATCTAAAACTTCTTATGATAGTGAACAAGGGAGTCGTGGTTTACAACCCTAGCTATCGTAGGGAGGGAGCACTATGGTAAGTACATACTCCAAACCATTATCATTTCTTCTTCTTCTTCTTCTTCTTCTTCTTCTTCTTCTTCTTCTTCTTCTTCTTCTTCTTCTTCTTCTTTATTTCTTGGTAGTTTTTTTGTAAAATTTTGGACATTTTTATCTTTTTATTTCTTGACAATATTATAGTATACATACTTATTTACTGGAAATTATAGTGACTACTACTGGAGAATGCCGTGAAGGTTGTTGACTTGGATTTTAGTTGTAGTACTACCAACCACCCCATAAGATTGAGTGGGCCATGGCAACCGAGTCCAGCTAGTCGTTGCCTGCTCATGTTGCCACATGAAGAAGCTTAACTTTTAAATTTCAGTTTTATTTTTTGTGGGCAAGGATAACCTAAATACACATGCGATGCATTGCCCGTCCGCACCACTACTGTACTTTCCATGGACAACATCTCTTTTTTCTTCTCCTCGCCTTTATTCTATTGGTTCCAACGCTTCTTATTTTGACATACTTTCTCGATTTATTTGCCAAATCCTATGAATGACAAATTATCGTAACCTACTATGAGTGATCATCACGATATAACAAAACACTACCGTTTTCTTCTTCTTCTTCTTTGTTTTCTTGGTAGGGTTTTTGTAAGAATTCTTGACCTTTTTATCTTTTTATTTTTTTACAACATTATAGTATACGTACTTTTGATTGGAAAATAGTTTTTTAGATAAATGTTGGAATTGTAGTGAGTACTATTGGAGAACGCCCTGAAGGCTGTTGACTTGAATTTTAGTTGTTTTATAGGGGGGCTTGAATTTAGTACTGCCAACCGGCCCATAGGATTTAGTGGGCCATGACGACCCGGTCCAGCTAGTTGTTGCATTCTGATGTTGCCGAATTCAGTCTATTTTTTCTGGGCACGGATAACCTAAATACACATGCAATGCATTGCCCATCCGCACCACTAATGTACTTCCATGGACCACATCTCTTATTTGTTCTTCTCGCATTTATTCTCTGGGTTCCTCCGGCTGTTATTACAACATATGTTCTCGTTTATTTCGACAAATCGTATTACTGACAAATTATCGTAACCTACTATGGGTGCACATCACAATATAGCAAAATGCATGATTCTTGATCAAGATTCGTCGGTAACAATTCATTTTTTTCTATCGCGTGCCCTAAGAGGCCAAGACTAGCATGAGAAGGACCAGGCTGCCAAGGTGCTCCTTGCAGTCATCATCGACATAGCAGGCATCACATGTAGTTGATACTTGATACATATTTTCCCTATCGTACTCATACATGGCAGTCGCCTACTTATGCCGGCCTAGTGATAGCCATATTTCCTCCTAGTGTTTATACATACATTTACTACCTGGTGAAATAACCGAACCGGCTATCTTGTTTGGAAGCATTATATGAAGTATGGATGGATGGCACTGTTCTTCATTATAGTGTACTCACTTATTCTCACTGTACTCACTTATTGTATGAAATAATCGAACCGACTATTTATCTCTCTTTCATCTTATCTCTATGGTCATAGTGTACTCACTTATTGTATGTAATTCTCATGGACCGCCTCTCCCTTTATTTTTCTTCTTCCCACTTTTATTCTATAGGATTCCTTGCCTATTATTACATATACTTTTTCGTCTTATTCACAAAATCTCAGGATTGGGTATAAAAGTTATATAAATCTACATATATACCAAATAGGCGGTTGGACAAGAACACAGCTGAACAAAAAGATGACCACCCAAAACAGCCTGAAGGTAGAGTGTATTACTCGTCTCAAATTACAAAGAGGTCCTACTTAAAACCATCGGAGTCAAAGGATGTGATTTTGTTGTGCTAGTCGCTCGTCTCAGACGAGCATCACTCATGGTATATGGACAACTGCCCTACCAGACACATACATGCAAATTCTCGTTGCCTCCTATTCCTACATATCCCAGGTATAAGCGATTCTTCTAAGAAAACAAGAGTAATGCATGAATGAAGAAGAAATCATCAAAGGAGGTGTGGTGTTTGCTTCATGCTAGAAAGGCTGGCCCTGCTCGGCTTAAATGGACGCCGAACCCGTTGATGCTTGAAATGATGTGTCGTGTTGTTTGGTAGGAAAGTAAATGAAAAACCAATACTACTACTGTGAATCTAGACGCATTTAGCGTGTAGATCGACTCATTCTAATTGTATCTGGTCTACACGAAAATATGTAAAAAAAAATCTAATTGTGAACATGGGGCGTAGGAGTTTTACTGCGGTAGCTATTGTGCACTATGGTGTTTCTTCTTGGTTATTTTGTTGATGGGGCTTTTCGCAATGACCGTGGAAACTTTTCCACTGTATTTCTATTTTGATGTCACCTTTGTTTCTATCATACCTAGGAGTATTTATTTGTTGGAAATTATTGACTTTAGCAAGAAGTCGGTGAAAAGGGTTGTTGACTTATAGCTAGACTAGAGTAGAAGTAGTGGGCCACTGGGCCATGACGAACCCAGTCGTTGCGCGCCGGAGAAGTCCAGTCCAGTCCAGTCCAGCTGCTATCTGCTTCTTCCTCCTCCTCCGAAGCCGAAGCCGAAACGAATTCACGGCAGAGAGGGAGATAAATATCCATCAGTGTAGGGCAACGAATCGTGTCCAATCCCCAATCTCCATCAACAACATATCACCCGCGCCGCCGCTTCCGCTTCTTCCCCTTCCTTCTCCAAGAATACCGCCGCCGCCGCAGACGCAGACGATTCACAACCGCCGCCGCAGTCAAGTGTGTGTTCTTCCGGCGCGCCCTCGCGCGCGCACGTACGTACGTTCTCCGCTCCCGCTCCTTCTCCTTCTTGTTATTACCCCCCCCCCCCCCCCCCCCCCCCTGCTTATCTCATCGCATCCTACTTCATCACGCCCTGCCGCTGCGGCGGCGTCTGATCCGCCTAGGTAGATTACAGGAGAGCTTCGGAATCACCGTCGGCCGATGCCGGCGGGGGTTTGGTTCCTTCAACGGCCAGTCAAACCCTCGGATCCACGCGTGGCCGGTCGGTCGCCTACTAGTCCAGTCCACCCATAGTTCACCTGCTTTTTTCTACTTTCGATCTATTTTAGGGCGTACCGTCCGCCATTCTTGTGGTGCCTGCCTCGTCGTCCACGAATCAAATCTAGCGTCTTTTTCAGGCACCAGTTACGTATAGGAACCTGCAACTCTTCTTGCCTTCCAGGTGACCCCTTTGTGTGGTCTCTTTTTACGGTCAGAAGAAATACTCTACTCGCCATCGCGTGTACGCTTCACTATGGACCACCTCGCCACCTCTGCATTTTTATTTTACTTTCTGGCCTTTGATTCTCGGCCTATTACAGTTGTTCCCGCTTCATTCAACATGTTTTGTTTGTACTCAGAAAGTTTACTACTGTATGATTCTAGATCAAGATTGGTCCATCGATCTATCTATACTAACCAAATTACCCTGTCTGTCGCGTGCGTGTGTGTCCAGGATGAGGAGGTTCCAGCTGCCGAGGTGCTCCTTCAGGCAGGACGCCGCCGCGGAGATGGCCGGCGCCATCTTCATGTCCAACACCGAGACGCGCGAGGGCTGCTTCGGCACCGGCGTCTTCGGCCTCCCGCCAGAGTACGAGGGCTTTGTCAGGAATGTGAGACAGGGCATGCCCCTCTTCCTATTTGACTACACTGAACGCAAGCTCTACGGGGTCTTTGAGGCCACCTCTGACGGCGGGATGGACATCCGCAGGGTCGCCTTCCGCTCCACAGGCCGCACTTATCCCGCGCAGGTAAAACCTCTGCTCTTCTCCTATGCCTCTTGGTTAATTAATGACCCGATTGCTGTTGCACTCTTTTGGTTAAGATAAGGAATCTAGAGTGTAGGTGTGCATGTTCATTTACTTCTATATGTATACATAGTATAAGAGTTGGTGGAATTCTATATGCTGAATCATTGTCGGGAAGATACACAACATTTTACTAGCCAATCGTTGAAGCATTTGAATGCCTTCCACGTACAACCATCGCAATAATAACTATTCATTGCTAGTCCATCACAACACGCTTCTGTTACAGCCTTGGGATTAGACAACTCTAGGAAGTAGTGACTCCATGATCTGTGGATTGCAGTTTTCATTTCTTGGTTCAAATAAAGATTCTATTCGTAGGAGGACATGGCCCATGTACTACTATATATAAGAATTCAAGCATATGGATACAGCTTGTAATTGTGAACATTGATCTGTCTATAAGAGTTAACTGCTTGGCGGGTACTGTTTTCTTTTCGAGAATACAAGTTGGGGGAGACTGTAGCTTTTTCTACTAATAATTAATGGTAATAACTATTCATTTGGTTTTGAGCTGTTGCTTTCCCTAGGTTTGCTTCAATATTGTTTGGAAGTGCAGACCGCTCACTGAAGATGAATTTTCTCCTGCCATTGAAGAGAATTACTATAACTCACATAAATTCTACTTCGACCTTTCCTACCAGCAGGTTTGCTACAAAACTTGGTTTAAATTCATGAAACCGCCATTTGCAGGGTTATGATTTGGTGGTTAATCGTGTTTTTCATCTACAGGTTGTCAACCTGTATGGGTTGTTTGAAAAGAAGAGGGTAGGACATCCTATTTCCAATTACTCAGCAAGTTCTATTATGGAAAAAGAGCACTCCAGTAGGAGGAGACCAGACAAAAGGAGCTTGAGTCCAAATATTTCTCAACTTTCTGCCGACCAATCCCACACTTTGATACCCTCAAGTTCTCCCAAGATCTCAACAGCTGAGACAAACTGCTCTGCCTCTACAAGCATGCACCCAATTGTGCCACCTACTTTTGAGACACAACCAAATGTGTCGATGCCCTTGGTAACTATACCTTTTGGAGCCCAAGCTGCTCCCATTCACAGTAACCAACTAAGATTACCTTACCATCATAGACATGACGATCTCCAAGATGTTTCAACAATAGATGGCACTTCAACTCAAGTGGCTGCTCCTTTCTCTCAAACACCTGCATACCACAGAGATCATTTTGTTGCAAATCAGTCATACCCATTGTTTAATGATTATATGGAAAATAGGCTGTCTTCTGGATGCAAAACACAAGGCCCAAGCGATGGAGTTAGGTTGTCAGTACAGCAGTCATATGAAGGCAATAGCTCGTTATATTCTCGATATCCAACACAGGTTCCAACTGGTGATGATAGAAGCTACCTGTCCTCGACTCCGTATGTCCCTTCATATCCTCATTTTTCATTGGCAAGTCCACAACGCAATGCGAACATGGAGGATGACTACGACAACTGTGAACAATGCAAAGCGATGTATGCATCTGAACATCAGCATTTAAACAGGGAAAAGTCCCTAACACCTCCAAAATTATCTCAACAAGGTATTCCGGTGTATCCTGAAGTGCCTGAAGAATCATCAATCAGTCAACAGAAAGAAAGCTTTACTAGCTACATCCCAATCCCTGATTGCACTGCAGACTTTGAAAAGAAGCAACTGAGACGTGATTTTAATCGTGATGTTTCAGGCTCATCAGGTTCTGGAAATGATACAGGAGGCTACAAATCAGACCGACCGTATACTAGGGATGATGCAGGAGCTGAAAGCAAACCCAGTCAGCGTCCACGCAAGACCGTGTTCGCTCGCATGTCAATAAACCCACAACGACATTCCCAAGAAATACCAGGCCCTTCACTCAACCAACTGCTCTATTCACTCTCCAAAAGAACTGAACAATGGAGTAGCAAGACTAGATGTCCTACAGAAAATGTTTGCAAACAGCTGATCAGTGAACAGGACGTTGACAGAGCTTATCCTCCTGCTGAGCTAAACCTGCCAAGTGGACTAGAAGAAGGAGAAATAGAAACTGCAGACCCTCCTTTCTTGAACTTCAAGAGGCGCAGCAAAGCGGCAAGCCTTGATACAAATGCAGGAAATGAGGCCAGTAAAGATAATAGAGCGAAGAGAAGAAAGCTCGTGCGCCCTTCTTTCGGGCAATCTAACAACACTGCTAGTTCTGGAAAGGAGCCACAAGGGAATGTCATAACTGAAAGTAACCACAGCTCTGTCGAAACTGTTGGAAAGAAGCTGCAAGAAAATGCCATAATGGAAATGAGTCATAGTTCTGTCAAAACTGTCGAAAACAAGCACGAAGAGAATGTCATAATGGAAAGGAATAATAGCCCTGTCGAAGCTGGTGGAAACAAGTTCTACATTGACCTAAATGAACCTGCGTCTGTAGACACTGACCCAGTGGAGGAATTTGGTGTCGCACCATGTCCTGCCCCTTTTGTCAAGACACAGGCAGAAAAGCCCTCTGATGTAAACGTCAATAAACCAAGCTGCTCAAACTCGAAAGAGACCGATAGCAAACACGATCTACTGGCAATCAGCAAACAAGATCCACCATCATCTGACAGCGGTGCGGCTACAGAGAAGGTCACACTCGATCTGAACATCACTGATCTGAACACGATGGACGAGGCGAAGCTGCAGGCGCTCCTCGGTTCATCGCTGCTGCAAGCGCTCGACAAGCTCAGGAAGGGGAACTCTGACGACTCCGAGAAGGCTAAACCAAGCTTCTGTGCTAAAAGCAGCGACGTGAAGATGGAAATGAAGCCTGATGCAAGCATCAACCGCAGGTGCAATTGATAGTGTTAGCGGAAAACCACCGCCAGACGACCGAGCTTTTTTCTCAGCAAGAGAATTTTGTACCACCTGGAGCTGTTACAGTAGTAGTAGCGGCAGCTGGTAGTGTCTGGCGTCATAGATACATAGGGGAAAGATACATTTTGATAATATTTTGTGTTTTGGAGGAAAAAATATAGGGAAACGGTTTGTGCTTCCTTAGAGCCATCCATCTTAAGTTTCTTGATGCTACTCTGTATGATGGCTGGCTGGATCTATGAGGCATAACAACTTGTTACTTTGTTTTATCAATGAAATGTCATAACCGTTACCAAAATCATCAGTAGTCTTGTGTTATGCAACTGCTACATATGATCAAGATTGTCTTGTCCATGTGTTCTTGCTGCTAATACTGTATTTTCATGCAGGTGAATGCAACAGAGAATGGCTGGCAAAACGTACTCCCTTTGTTACAAAATACTTGATACGACTTTGTCCATACACATTTGTATTTAGACATGTTAAGTGGATAGATATACCATAACTTGACAAATGGAAGTCAAAGTTTTTTCTGGAACAGAGGAAGCAGATGAAAACTGGTCAACGCAATCGTCTGATAGCACAAACTGCATCTCGCACTACGGAAGAAAAGGTACCAGAGTAAAGCTATACTTAAAACTGTACCAAAATAAAACCAACTTCCAGGAGCCCAGTGAACTCTCATAGTCACTCAAGGTCATAAAAAGATGAGATGTTTTTTCAACATTGGCATCCTCTTCCCAAGATATTTTTACCCTTGATTGACTAATACTCCTTCCATTTCTAAATATAAGGTCTTTTAGTTTTTCTCAGTATCTTTTTATTATTCATACGTACATCTTTCCATGTGTATATTCAGTTATTCACTCATTTTAGTACATATAAAGTCTTACCTTGCAATATCTAAAACATCTTTTAATTATTAGGTACGGAGGGAGTTTTTTTTACTATAACACAGAAGACAAATACGGAGGGGGTATTGTATTGCTGATAAACTTTTACTATATTATAGGAACTCGTTCCGAATAATACAAAACAACATTTATAGTATTTTTTTGTTGATTTAACGCAATGTTCAAGCGTAACATAGACTTCAAAATGTAGCATTGAATTTAACAGGTGGACCAGAAACCATGAAAGGTTTCATCATTTCAGAACAGAGCTACAGCATCCAACCTCCCATGATCGTACATTCTACTACTCCCTCCGATCCACAAAAAGTGTCGCCCATTTTGTACTAAGCTAATACAAACTTTGTATTAGATGAGCGACACTTTTTATGGATACTTTTTATGGATCGGAGGGAGTATCTTTTTTCTACTACCTTTGTTCTATGCTATGTCAGAAGACACCTTAGATCACTGTACAACCTTTTCGCAACCTTTTCACTGTTGCACATTACAAGTTTTACAACAGCCCGCCGCCTACAAGTCAGTCAATCACGTAACGGAGTCCGGGGAGAGAGGGTCAGCGGATGTCCGTGGGATGACAAACTGGTCGACGACCCGCACCGCGCCCGTCGGCTCCGTCCACCCAGGGGCAGCTCGCCACTTGCTCGGGAACCGCCTGCTGTGGCTCATCTGGAACGGCTCCTTGGGCTCCATGTCCCAGTCTGGGTCCAGCATCCATTCTTTCGGCACCTGGGATTAACAACACGAGTGAGTCACCGTGCATCAACTATGAGAAATGCAGGCATAGAAAACTACTCAAGAATCTTCAGACATGAGTGATAAGAGCAGACATGATTAAAGAAAGTTCGCGGAGAAATTACCTTGTCCACAGCCAGGGTGAACACCTCGAGGTCACCATTCTTCTTGATGTGGAACCGCGTGAACGCCTTGTAGTTCGCGATCCGCAGGGAGGAGAAGGCCTCGTCAAAATGGATGTGAAACCAGTTTATGCAGATGTACAGGTAGCTCCCGAACACCATTGACACGATGGGCGTCGACAGGACCCAGAAGTAGAGGAAAACACAGACATAGTATATGATGGCGCCTCCCCGAGGGAGCGACTCTATTCCTTTTCTGCAGATTGTGGTTCTAGTTACTGCCATAACCTGAAAAGAGAAACTACGGTAAAAAAAGGTACAGCCCATCAGAAGGAGTGATCTTTGTATTATGGTTCGAAAGATAACCTCGGGGATGTCAAACGCAGACATAAGGTACTTAATACATGCGGGGTAAAGCCCGAAAGTCCACTGTTCCAGACGAGCCCGAAGTCCCGTCGGGTCAGGAAAATGCTCACTTTCCGCCTTGCGGTACCATTCATAGAGGGTGTGGTAGCCTGTAATTGAGTAATGCAATATATAATTTTACATTATCGTGCAGCAAATCAGTAAAACAAAAGATGCATCAACAAGCAATGCGTCTGTCACAAACTGGCACACGAGGTTTCAAGATGACGAAACGTAACATGATAATGGAGCAATGATGGACACACAGATAAGGTATGGAACACAAACCTGATGTTGCTAATAGATGGTTGCGGATGCATATCTCAATACCCAGCTCCATAAGCAGCATCAGTAGTACTGCTGAAGTTATATGGGCAGTAGCATGAAGAAAACCAAGCAAAGCACGGTTTCTTCGTGATAGTTTTGTGGGTACAAAACAAAATGATACCATCAACAGAGTGACAACACCAGTCAGGGAAACATAAGACCGCTCCAGAATCTCAAATATAGCATTCCACATTGCAATGAAGAAACTATTCATACGTTCACCCCAAGAGTCTTCATGTAAGATTCGGAACGAGTCACACTGAAGCAGAACATCAAACATACGTCAGGCCACAAAAGACAGAATTTAAGAAAAAAAATAAGCAGTACTGTGATATTCAGAACTTGATAATTTTCCAAGTACAAAATTAAACTTATCTTGTCTCTCACCTGTGGAAACATTGAGAATACCAATATGAAGTACACAACACCACCAATGACATCAAATTGCCAATTTTTCCTTCGGAATTTCAATATATTACCAAGGGCAATCTTAATGGAGAAAGAAAAAATAAAAGTCAGTTGGCAATAAGATTATGGTGAGAGCAACCCTGTTATGAAATGAAGTCAAAGATACAAATGTAAGAGTTAACCTTACCTTGCTAGATTCATCATAAGAAGGGTATGCAGCCTTTGTTTCATACTTATTCCCATAGCATTCCTTGAAGTTTTTAAAGACATGTGTTGGATGCAGAAAGGCTCCACCACAGCCATTTACAAGCAAGTGTTGCACATGTACCGGTTCTTTGGACTCGGTGCAAGAATGACGCATATAATGGTGCAGGTCGCCAGCCATCCGCAGTTTGCATCTTCCCTTGAGGTACTCACGTATTAAATATGTTACATTTTTTCCAGTTTTATCACTCCAGTACCAATCAAGAAGCCAATTTGGCTCATGAGTTATAAGAATTACTGAATCATTTTCTCCAACCTGCATAAATTGCAGCAATACTTAAGAAAATCAACATGCAGCAAATCTTAATGCACACTAACGAAAACATGCATTGTTCTCTGCTTAAGATAACAAGATTCACAAGCACTCACAAGTCACAATCATAATCTACCGAATCATCGAATTAACAAATGAAACTCAGAGCCTGGCACAAACACATTTTCACATACATCAAGGATGTAATTACCTTTTGTTGACATAACTCAGCAAAAAACTTGAACTGGTAAACATCAATGTCACCATGAAGAGCTTGGTCAAGGCCAAAAACCCACCACCCATTGGGAAGCTTCAACGCAAAATAGCTCCTTTTCTGGGGAAGAAACCAACCACCAAGCCAGCTCTTATGACAGATATACCTCATGAATGTGTGTAGTCCATCAAACCAATCTGCTCGAAACAGGGCAGGTTTGTTACTATTATTTATAAACGTCAATCTACAATCACATAGTAGAAATATACACACAAAGTACATAAATTGTAAAAAGATTCAACTGTAAATTCTTCCATGCCAAGACATCAATTGTAAAAAGACTAACATTGATAGGCAAAGATGAAGACAGGGTACATAAGTGACATAACACACAAAGTACAGTGCAAGATCAGTTATACGTACCATGGTTTCCAGGAATCAAAAAACATTGTGGCCCGCTATACTGCCTGATGTCAGAAACTCCAAGGGGGAGTTCAGGTTTTTCCAATGCTATGTGTTCAGGAGTATACCAAGCAGGAGGCTGGAGAGCATATTCAAAAGGACAGAAAAAACGCCGCTCATACGAAAATGAGGATGGATTTGGATATCTGCATGAGAATGGAACAATCACCAACTTTCTGAAGAGCTTAATCCAAGATCAACATGGAAAACCCCAAACCAAGTATAACAAGCTGGAAACAATAATTAACATATGACCTCCATAAAAGGAATGCAACTTGCGAAAAACTAAGCATATCACAAGCAAAACATTTGCTAGTCATTAATTAGCAAACATCAATTGAAAACTTATAAAAATACTAATGGTGTGGTCAAAGTTTGGAACATACGCAAGGTCTCCACCAATAAGCAGCAATTCTCCACGGGGAAATGTAAGCCTGGAATCATCAGATTTTATGACTAAAGAAGGTTGAGCAAGTAAGCGTGCTATAGCATATGTTGAGTTGCCACCATCGCCAGTATCTGCAATGAAGTCAAACCAAAGTTCGTCTTTTCCGTCAAGATGATCGTATAAAAGTTCGCTGCTCTTGGATTCATGTGGAGTTTTGGTCATAGCAGCCTGGATAGGTTAAGAAAAAATGTCAACTGTTATAACAGAACAATAAGCTCAACTACGAACTACGAAAATAAATAACAACATGGAAGAACTTTAGATCAGAAGAACACAACACGGAAATCAGGGCACTCTGGGACAAGCAGAAACTGAAGAAAACAAAAAAGAAAAAGCCAAAACCAAATGAGAACAGAAGGCTTGAAAATAAAAGATTACCTGCATCATACGCATGTCAAATCGACCAACGAAGAGTGTCACTGATACCATGAGGTCGAAAACAGTTTTAAATAAATCCGTTGAGGTCCTGCACAATATGTCCATAAATAGTCAAACCATTTATACAACACCAAGTGTATAATAAGAGCTTATGAATTGAACAATAACATACCCAGAGTACCAAGGAACCATGTCCTCAAAATCTGGTTTCAACAGTTTCTTCAGATTCTCATACTCCGAAATTGTCAAAGGATGAGTTAGAGCCCACCTATACATCCATTCAAAGGAAACAGAGAGAATGGATGAGTCCAACACTGAACGAAAAAATCAAGGATTTTCAGTTCAACTTATACTTCAACCATTATGATTGGTATCTTTTTTCTCGCCTGCTTAGTTACCTCCTAGATAATATCAGCATGCAAACATGTGAAAAAAGACAAATACCAACTCCTAGGTACCCTAATAAGTAGTGACTAGAATATCTTGCTGATTAACACTATGTTAATTCGCTAAAAACTACATATGTGACTTACAGGTAATAAACTGTTTGTAACACCTTTTAGTTTTTTCCAAAGTTTCTCCAACAACCATTAGCATTTTGTGGAAGGAACACAAAAGTTAAAATTCATATGTGTATAGATCTGCTTATCGATGAAACCATGAGTCCATGATGAATATATTCTATTTTCGTTTTCATCAATATCATCATCACAACACTTACTATCTTAAAGATAATTAAAAGATGGATGTGTTCATAGAGCGGACATACCCAGTAGACCGTTCCACGACATAATTGGCCATGTAAAGACCAATGAATGTAGCCCACAAAGAGTACACAGGTGAAATGATGTTGGAGTCTTGAGATCCATTGGAAGCTAACTGGAGCAAGAAACAAGATAAGAATAAACTGATCCATACAGATATCGAAAAATGAACAAAAGGTGAGCATACTAACTTCTCCATAGATGGCCCATTTTGAGAGAAGTGGGTAATCACTAGCAGAGCCAACAGGAGCAAACCAGGATGAGCAAATCTGGTCTTTAAACTTATGCATACGGAGTAGCCTTGAAATCAGTGTGTTGTCATCATTTTGCTTTCTCCAGAGTGAAAATGCAACCCAGCTAGCAGTTCTACGGTCAATAGATTTATCTCTTGAAAGAGTCCTGTTCCCACAGTGGTTGTAGAACACACAGCAAGCTATACTAATAACCTGTGATATAACACAAAATGCAAATCTTAGATAAAGCACAAGTATCTAAAGAAGATAAATGAAATGTGATAGATACACTTGAATCATTGCATGCCAAGAAACTTACTGCACAATTTTGGATTATAGTTAGCATCTCCGGCTTTTTCTCTGCCATGCGAGAAACAAGACCCAAATACCAGAGTCCGAGAAAAATTACGTGAAAGACAATCAAGAAAATTAGGGAGGAAATATAAATGCTGAGGAAGAGGGAAAGATTCATTCTCATATCCAACCCCATCGACTGAAAACTAGGGAGATGGTATAATGCTGCCAAGAATATCCAAGCAATGTACCTGCATTCAGAAACGGCCTCAGGAAACCAGTACATCTTACTTAACTCAAAATTATCTTTTCACAGG
The DNA here is from genome assembly GCA_026929855.1 of Poa annua. Taxonomy (NCBI): domain Eukaryota; kingdom Viridiplantae; phylum Streptophyta; class Magnoliopsida; order Poales; family Poaceae; genus Poa; species Poa annua. The sequence goes on from CM049432.1 coordinate 88,541,830, forward strand.
CTCCAAAGTTTGCTTACCAACGACTAAAGTTCGAGTAGCTTGGCTTGATAGTCTTCCTAATAAACGGCGACGAGAAGAAATAAAAGAAACCAATCAAGCAGGCATACATGGACCACCACTTGAAATTCTTGTCCAATTTCATTATAAGGTTTTGCAGGTTATCCGATGAAATGAGAAAAAGCCAGCCCACAATCACCGCAATCATGAAGTGTCTTGAATGCTCATGCGGGTAGGGATATCTATGAGTCAGAATAGTCCTAACCCTCTCCATCTTAAGAGACTCAATTAGACGACCAGAGGGATGCTTATGGAGCTTTGTTTTTCCTCTTCCCATAAAAATATTGTTACTCGAGTCAGTGATATCTCATACTCCTGCTCAACCCAGCCACAGAGGGCAATTTGCCACTTGCGAAAATTTCAGAACCGTGTCCAGATCTGCATAGAGAAACGATTGTGACAATCCGACAACATGATGACAAACATGCAAGAACAGAACAAACTCTGAAAGAACTGGCAAACTGCAAAGTGGGCATGAAGAGGAGAAAACAACTGGTAAAGAATTGCCTGCAATATCAAGCTAAATTTATTGTATTCAAGTGCTTGAATGAATCTTAGAACTAAAGCCACACAGTATCACAGTGTACCCTGAACATGTGGCATGGTATCCTATAAATTATCTCAGCAGAGAACCTACAGAGACCCGCTAAATATAAGGTTGCCAATCTGCATAGGATGCTTTCGCCACAAGTAGAGTAGAGCAAAGAAGGATGTACTGTACATTCGCAAAATGCAGCAGTTTACATCCAATGGGGTGAATCAGTATATCCTTTCAGAAGTTGTTCAGAAATATGGCAGTCACATGTATGTAGTGTACATTTGCGAAATGCAGATTTCGACAAACTAGGTGAATCACTATAAGATAGTTTCAGAGATACGGCAACAGTACTAATCTAACAGCCATCAACACCATGCTATGTAAATGCACCCCAGCTAGGAGCCTGGGAGGGTCAATTGGATAAGAGAGACAAAGGAACAAAAAGCAGAGAGGTGTTTTCAAGTGGACGAACCGCATGAGCACATTAAGCACATGGAATCAACAGATTGATTATATGGGAAAGGAGCGGGACGGCAATCATTAACAGAGACAAACAACTAGTAGCCTTAAACCATTGGGAACGAAGCAAAGCTAGCTCTACCACCAGGACCGTCGACCGTCCGGTGCTCCCCGAAAAATGTATGTGCGTGGCTGGCCGATGAATCGAGACAAGTACAGTAAGAAATAACAAATCTGGCTGGCCCAAGGAGAGGATTCAGACAAAATAAAAAGGCGAGCTTTTATACAAATGCGCACATGATGGATGCTGGCGGCTGGCGCGGAAGAACAAAGATGCAGCCACTCTCGGAATTTGTATAGAAGCAATGCGACTAAATAATAACACGGGTATCAAGGAGGAGGAGCACAAGTAAACTAAATCGGCGGTGCGGGCGCAGACGGGGACAGAGGGGGGGAAATATGAGTCGTAGCTGAATTGCGCGCGCACACAACACCATCTCCGGGCCTCCCAAGATCCGCGCCACCAAATTCGCATCGAGCCGGGAGAAATCCAGGGATGCTTCGGGGAGGAGGGAGGCTTACCTACCAATCCGTCAGGGGAGGGGACGACCGTCTAGGCTGCGCCGCGCCGCCTCTGGTTTGTTTGTTTGAAAGACGAGATTTTTGCGGCGGAATCCTTCCTCGCACGACGCCAGCCGCCGGCGGAACCCTCTCCTCCCTGGTGCTGCTTCGCTCTCGCTCTCGCTCCTGCTCCTGCTCCTGCTCGCTGTCGTGTCGTCGTGGGGAGGGAGGAGCGGGCAGAGCAGGACACGGAGCAGGCGGCAGGGTTGATGATTAAAGAAAGAATTGGAGAAAGGAAATGGCTTGCGGTTCTGGTGTTGCTGGCGGTGGCGGAAGGAAAAGGAAGCAACCAGACGGTTCGTCGTCGCCGTGGCGGTGGTCTACGAACTGCTGCGATGCGGACCTCAGCAGCTGGGACGCATATTCTCCTTCGAGAAGAAGGTACGGATGCCGATTTGGTGCTGGTTGCGTCCTCGATCCAACTGGGTCGATGCCGAATTCCTGGCCTTTTTGCTGGATTCGGATCATGGTCGGTGCTTCTTTTGAGAAGAATAGATGGACCGGGAAAATCTATGATCATCTCTGGCATATATTCCAAAAAAAATGCCATACTTTGAAGAACCTTTTATATGCTCACCCTCCTAAATATAGATCAAATGTAGATTTAATCATGTAAATAAAACTTCACAACTTTGCACCCTAGTCATTTTTTCTTTTACTTTTCTCTTCTTTTTTATAAATAATCCGGTGCCGTGCCCGTCTGATCCCGCCTTCGCCTACACGCACCGCTCGGTTCACCATATAGAATCTTAACGCCATCTTTGGCATATCGTTGAAATGCCATATTTCGAAAACGCATCTATGGTCACACTAAAGTAAAGAGTATAGGCACACTAAATAATACACCTTATAATATAAGTATCATCCTTGGTCAATGTTGCGATAAATCTTGTACTAGAAGGCGTGCACGCTTACACAGTGTACCAAGTCTTGTACGATCGAGATCTCTTTCGATACTTAACAACAAGTTGCCTTGGTGCATTGATTGTGCAATGCAAGTAAGGGCCGTGCGATTGGACTAACTATTGTTTGCTTGACGATGAAGAACCTTGGATTACGCACTCTGACATTTTCTGGTTTAACTTTGGCGGCACACGTGCTAATGGCAAGCTGGTACACGTGGAAGTTTGTTGGCCTCTAAATGATTCTTTTTTAGGGGCATGTAGGAGTATCCCACGTCGACGCATGGGCCGACATTTCTATGTATATGATAAATAACCGAAGCTGCAGGCTCAACTTGATTTATGGAATATAATAACGGCCGCCGTGGGCTAGCTAACATGATGATGCTACTAATCATTGTTGGTTGGTTAATTTCTACAAAAGATTAATCATCAAGTACGAGTCGGTAAAAAATCATTGTCAAACCGATCAGTTCGTGCTAGAACCAACTCCGACCAAACCTAACCCACGTAGGATGAGCCACTGGCCACGTGGGCCCCACGTGCAAAATACTCCTAATAGCGTGCCTTTAAGCTCATCTCAGGTATAGTTTATTTCCAAGTACTAGGTGTTTTTATTTCCAAGTTCTTATTTTCTATTGTTTCTTTTATGAAGACTATTTATTTTGTTTCTAGAAAGAATAAATTATGTACGCTTTCATGTCACAATGAAAGTCTAGTAAAAATATGTGTTGAATCTATCATTTGCTTATTATAATACTCCTTATAATCAACAAACATAAAAACACCTTTTACCCTCAAAATAATGCGCTAGCCATAATATTTAAACCGGTACAAAACATAATCAACTACATCATTTTAGGTCAAAACTCATAATCATCTTCAACATCTGGGTATTTTAGACTTTTACTACCAGTTACTTGTCCATCAGCCGTTGTAAAAACAGGTTACCAAATAACATTTTTACATTCCACTGTCATCCAGCTCCATATGCTGATAAGAACCTATTAGCACCGGCTCTTTGTCATCCAGCTAGGAGCTTATCCCACCCGACTTAGTGGCGGACCTACAGGGTATGCCGGGTGGGCCGCGGTTTCTATACATATTTTAAACTATTAGTACTGTAAGTTTTTATACATATTTCAAACTATTAGTACGGTTTTAAAACATTTATATGGTAATTTATGTAGCTTTTGTACTTATTTTTTCAGTTACATATTATGCTCTTCTTTTATATCGTATTACAATTTACAATTATTTATTAAATTGATATATACCGAAATCCACAAGGCGTACTTTAGTGAAACAACTACAAGTTTTTGCGCGGCATACCCAAAGATAAAATCCTAGGTCCGCCGCCACTGATCTGACCTCGCCAAGATGCCAGCAGATTCAACTCAAATTACCGATGCATCCTATTCGTATAAAGTGCCGGTCATTGTTTCTTGTATGTGAGAACGGAGATGGTTATGCATCTTGATACTTGGGTGTCCAATCTCCTACGATGTGAGCCACAGCTTTTATAGATAGGAAGTGTTTGGGCAACACTTACATTATTGCATCGTCAAGCTTCACCTAACATCTGTTGGCCTGTTTATTTACTTTTCAAACCTTGTAGCAGAATCATCAACAAGTAACTTCCTAGCTAAGACACTTGGAACCTAGTCAATTGCCTCTCTGCTGTGCTGGCAAACGTGCATCTGCAATCATCCGCGATCAAACCTAACCCACTTATTACGTGTAAGCTGCGAGCTAGGCCGGCCACGTGTTTTATGCTCAAGCCGCTGTCCACGTGGGCCCACATGGGCAAATTTCATTCTTTTTTTGTTGCGCGGTCCAGCATGCAATGTTCCCTTCAATGGTGTGGTTGACAGAGGTTGATCGTGGCCACTATTTGTTAAGCTTGGCAGGTAAAGAAAACAATAATATTTGGTTCCATGGACAGAGAAAGGAGAAAGGCTATTAACACAGTAGCAGGAAGTACACGGCAACGTTGTGAATGTGTGTTAATTTAAAGGTAGCTAGTTGAACACGTACGTGATCATCCACGGCGTGATTTGATTTTCCTAAACTGCTAATTAAAAGTGACCGGCATCAGTGAATAAACACCAGTACGTACGTGCATACGTATTCTCTCCTTTTTTTTTAAATATAAGATGATTTAGGCGTTTCACATATTGTTTAGATACATATTAGACTGAGTAAATACACATTAAAATGTGTCTGAATATGTTTGTCTATATGCAACATATTGATATACGGATCCCAGAGATTTCAACCACCATTTCGAATAAGGGGGGGGGGGGGGGTACGCTAGGTAGTTACGTAGAGATGCTCGTGCTCAAGCTAGCATATATACAAACATGAGGGTAAACGAATATATGCTTATGCTTACGTTGGATAAGATGCTCATAGGTTAAGTTACTTTTATACTCTATTATCGTGGCACTTTATCTTCTCGTGCATGTCATATGACTCCTTTTTCTTTTTTTTTGATCCGATCCTATAGCTTTGCCTCTCTAAAAGTGCGTAAGCAGGTGTACCTTTCAGTTTGACATGTGCTTTGATATAGGAAAAAGATTGTGCCACACTAATCTACATGAAAAGCATGTATAATCTATCTCCAAGAGAAAGTTGATGGAGTTTGGGGATGCTGATGGTGATTAACGAAAAGTAGCATCAACCCAAGCTCCTAAAGCATTTGTCTAACTATGTGATTATTAATGACCTCCATCATCTCTTCGAAAGAAAACCCTGATCTGTTGAAATAAAACTATAGCAATAAAAAGCAGTGAACTCTTTAGACTGGGTTGGGCTAGAAGCATTGTGGGCCAAGAACGATGAACATAACTCAGCATTCTCGTCACATGTCCTCAATTAAATGCAAATACATATTCGTAGGATAAATAGTCCAACAGTAGTTGGCTGAAAGACAGACTCCTTGTTCGCATCTACTCCAAACCTCATAGCCTCCAAAGCAGATCAACTTTGAAAAATTGTAGCCGGGAAATCAATCCTAGCCATCTTTAGCATAGTCTTCATACAAGTGTGTTGGATGCAGAAATGAGGTTTTATACTTTTAACTAGTTAGTTTAGTAGGTTTATGCAGCTGAGGGAACCGCTGTTAACTAGAATTGGGATGCATTGGGAGCATAAATTCAAGCCAGACCTACTGATGTTGTGTTCAACTTGGAACAGTGAGGAATCTCTTTTCTAATATTTGTTGTTTTATGGTGATCCACGATATAGAGTTAGCGGCTAACTTCGGAGCGAAACGAAGTCCCGTCGCCCTTGGACCGTATTGTATTTTCACACAATACATGTCATCTTCACACATTTATTGTATTTCCATATCAATTTTGACTTATTTTTCTTCGCCGATTGTATTCATATCATTTCGTAGAGGAAAAAAAGCTTAATTCTCAAGAATAAAACTCCAGCAAAAAGAAACTACTTTTTTTTAGACAAAGCAAGTGAGAAATCCTTCAGACTATGTTGGGCCGGATGGGCTCTAGGGGCCTGGTCCAGTCCAAGTACCTTACGGTTTCGCCGGGAAGAGAAACCCCCGGCTTCAGTCGCCGCCTCCGCCTCCGCCTCCGTCTCCGGTCGCCGCCGCCACCTTCCTCCACGCCGCCTTCGTCCCCTTGCCTCCGTAGTGGAAGCATCTCACACAGAAAAGCTCTGCTTCGAAAAGCTGTATCTTTAGGTTCAACAGCAAGGGGATTGCTGATGGCAGCCATCCTCCGACGAACAACCCCCGCAGCGGCGGCTTCGTCGGCGGCGGCACTGCTCCAGCGAGCACCGCGCGGCGCCGGCCAGATCGTCCGATTCCTGGGGGGTGGCGCGTCCACTGCTTCTCACGGTAATAAACCACCGGTGGAAATCATTTCCACTGTACTTGTGAGATCGATGATGTAGTGTCACTTATTTGCTTCCTGACCTGCACCAGATGCTGGGGCCACCGCTTCCACTTGTGCGGCGGCGGAGTTCGTGCCCTGGCGCAACGGCGGTGGCGTGCTGCACCGGAAAGCGTCGGTTGATCCCACCGCGGTGGTGGAGGCCGGCGCGGTTGTGCATTCCGGCGCCGTCATTGGCAAGGAGGTCGTCGTCGGGTCGGGGACCGTGGTCGGGCCGTCGGTGTCCGTCGGACAGTCCACCAGGATCGGGTACGGTGTTCGTACTTTCAGATATGATCCACATCCTGATTGTGAAGCTCTGTTTGTTTCTGAAAATGAGTTTGGTGTTGAAATGTTCAGGTTCAATGTTGTCTTGAGCAATTGTTCCGTGGGCGAGTACTGTACTATCCACAATGGCGCTTGCATCGGTCAAGATGGTGAGTTATTTGTTCACCTACTGTTGCAAATGTCTCATGCGGTTCACATGATATGTTCCATGTTCCAGGACACTAGAAAGAACATGCCACATTATTTTTGATAACTGCACTTGCTATGCTAGGAACACTGAAAGTTGCATCTTGTGGCTAGTCATACATAATTACATACACACCTCATTTGCTTGCACCGGTCAAGACGGTAGACATAATATGTTTAATGTTCTACGACACTGCAAAGAACATATTACATTACATCAGATTCTTGTGCATGCTCTGGTTGCAAAAGTGAAAGTTGCGGCTTGTGAGCTGAATGCATCACTCTTTTTCTGTTACTCCTTTTGGCTAGTCACACACGCCTCATTTGTTTCTTATATCAAAGTTAATTTAAACCTAAAAAAAAGCTTATTTGATCTGGTTATTCTCAACTTTTGAGTTTCCTTTTTTTCCAACTATAATTGCTGAATAGTAAATATAGGTTTATAAACTACTACTGTCAAATCTACACACCTATTGTTGCAAATACGTCGTACGGTAGAAATGATACGTTTAATGTTCTACAACACTGCAAAGAACATTTCACATTACATCAGATTGGTGCGCATGCTATGGTTGCAAAAGTGAAAGTTGCAGCTTGGGAGCTGAACACATCACTCTTGTTCTGTTACTCCTTTTGGCTAGTCACACACACCTCATTTGTTTCCTGTATCAAAGCTTATTTGATCTCGTTATTCTCAACTTTTGAGTTTCCTATTTTTTTCCAACTATAATTGCTGAATAGTAAATATAGGTTTATAAATTACTACTGTCAAACGGTAGGACATTGTATCGTATTCTATGTAGCTATCGATTGCTGTGTATCTACAGGTTTTGGTTTCTTCCTGGACGAGGATGGACAGGTCAAGAAGAAACCACAGGTTAGTCCTCACCACTATCAATCACTCGGCGGATGCTAAATCCCTTGGCTTACTTTTTTTTGAAGATAATGGATCAATACTCAGTAGTTTCCAGATTGACGGGTACTGAAATAATTATCAGGTTCAGAGGTGAATGAAATATTTTTAAATTTATGTTAGACTAAAGCTACAGCGCCACCCTACAGTATCAGAGGTGCTTCATCTTGTATAATTAACAAAAAAGCTCAGTCTGATTTTTTCCCACTTACTCAGTATATTTGTTTGACATGTAAAATAAAAAAAATAAAGTTTTGACATAATGCTGTGAGATGGAAAAATGTTTGTCCAGACATATTTTCACGAAGTAGCACCTACTGACTAACTCTGTATGTGGTAATTTGAGAATTCTTTTGCATATGCTATTGAGTTATCTAATAAAAATATAGGCCCGTCTAAAAAAGTTCTGCATTTGCTAGGTGCTTTACGCAAGAATCGGTGACAATGTGGAGATAGGTGCAAATACATGCATTGACAGGGGCAGGTAACTTGTTAGCTTTCTTATCCTGTCTTAATTATGCACTTTATGAATATAGGATAGGTGCAAGCTCTCAGAGTCAGGAGCGCTAATGTCCCAAGAATGTAGAGCTTGGTTAAGGCAGATCTGCTGGCTAGTGCATAACTGACCTCATATACTTAACATTTTTTAAGCATCAGCTCCTTTTGCATGCGATTCTACGTTTCATCACAATTGATGTATGCTTAAAACTTCAATATTTATGAAGGGCAGTTGGAGAGACACAATGATTGGAGATGACACAAAGATTGATAATCTGGTTCAGGTATTGTTTCACCTGCTTTAGTGATTAGACTCTTCTGTCCCTTTTGTGAATTGGTATCCCTCTTGCAGATAGGTCACAATGTGGTAATAGGAAAGTGCTGCATGATTTGCGGGCAGGTAGGGATTGCTGGTTCTGCAACGTATGTTTACCTTCATCTCGTAGATGAAGTGTTCATTCATCTTAGTTCTGTATGTAATCCGTCCTGTCCTTTTTGATATTTGTCCTATTATGTACCCACAGGTTGGGGGACTACGTTACATTGGGTGGTAGGGTGGCGATTCGGGATCATGTCTCCGTTGCTTCAAAGGTGCCGTTTTCACACCTCTGTACTTTTTTGGCCTTACTTTATTTTCATTCCAAAATACTTGCGAGTTTCATGCAATTATGTGTTGTTCTGTCGTGGTCAAAGGCTCATCAAAACTAGTTTGGGCTGCACTGCAAGCACACCTTTCTTTTCTTCCTGTTAAGCTGTTGACTGCCATCTAGGCAATTCATGTGTGACTTCACTTCATCTTCATATATAGTGGTGACATCAAGGAAATGCTCAGAAAAACACACATTTCTTCCCTACTACTAGTTCTGGCAAACAACTGGATAACACTTATCCAGACATCCAACCAATACTAGGCGGATACCATATATTGCCTGCCCACTATTTATTTCCACTGCCCTCACAAATTGTATGTTGCAGGTTCGGCTAGCAGCAAATAGTTTAGTGACAAAGGACATTCAAAATTCCGGTGATTATGGTGGATTTCCAGCTGTAAGTATTTCAACACAGCAATAATCATATAAGTTAAGCTTGTGTTCCTCGTTTTCCTCTCCTCTAGTTACTAAATACTCAATATTCTTGCTGAATTTAGGTCCCAATAAATGAATGGCGCCGGCAAACGGTGAACTTGCGCTTACTTTCGAAGAAACATGTTATCCGAAGATAGTATCTAACTATCTATGCATTCATGTGATCCAGTGTTGTAACTTGATTCTCAAAGGGAAATTGTACTATCTCAGTAGAAAACTAGCATTGAAATTGATATCTTAAACGGTCTACACAATTGAAGTTGGATTTGTCGTTTGTCATTGTCAATCATCTTAAACAATGGGTAAGGCTAATCATGTTTCCAAGTTAAACCAATGTAACTTTGTTTTGAACTGAACACATCTTCCCAACGCCTCCCAGTTCTACACATATAACTAGCTAAAATCAAGATTGTGCATCCAATGCAATGGTAACAACCACACGACAGTTGGATGCTCGTATTACAAATAGAAAACATAGTTTCATGTAAAAACCTATGATAAACGATAACCAAGATCTACCATCGCTCATCACAGTGATCCAATGTTCTGGCTTTCGCGCTGACTTTACCTAGACTTCTATTTTTCTGCTTTTGTGGCTCTATCAAGATCGACGTCGACTGTCGAAGTCTACGGGACAACGACATTGCATCCATTACCTTGCCCACGAAGCCAACAAGAGGAGCCATGACTAAATGCCCGGTTCCGCACCTCTCCATGACTCTGTGTATGCGCAGTCCTTGCAGCCGGTATGTGCACCTTGACGAAATCCTGAAACCCGAATTCAGGGGCACAATCTGGTCGAAATGTGACAACAGGATTTCGAGGCTAGGTGGTTATTGATTATTTATCTACGCCCATGCTGTTGTATTTACAATTTTAGATTCCCAAGTATGCAATGAACGTCACAAAAGTCGATTTCTATGCCAAAAATGATTTTAGATCACCTCACCCGTCTATGATCTACTCCCTCCGTTCTGAATTAATTGACTCAGATTTAGTGCAAAGCCGTGCCTCCAGCGGAGCATGTTCTTCAGATGTCGTGCACGGGGCTGGAACCACGGTTGCTGTCCTACTCGATAGATGTGAGGAGGAGGTCCCTCATCCTTGACAGACTTTAGGGAAGAGGAGGTCCATCATCCCTGGGACGGCGTTAGTGACGATGGAAGAAGAATACATGGCGACAATGCTCTCCGACCGGCTGCACCGGTGGAGCAGCGGCCCTGGGTACGGCAGAGCGAATAGGACGCGTCGTGAGCGGGGGTTTGAGAGCGATCTCTCACGATCGGCCTAGAGGGCGGAGCAAAGGGGCGACCGCCCTGGCCCCGAGTGATAGGGGCCAAACCAAATTAATATAGCCCTGATATATTAAAGGAAAAATAAATAAAGATACGACAAAGCTCACAATTAGAGAGAGCGCATTGTTTAGATTAGGGAGCTTCGTTGCTGCAGTTTCGGGTGGTACACCATGAAGAGTATGAGAATTTAAATGCCAACGACAGCGATGACTAGCCAAAGGATAATGTAGCACCGAGTGACGTAGTACACGAACATGCTATTGTGCAACCAACATTTCAGTGATAGAATGACCATGGTACTAGAGAGTATAGAACCCCCAAATAATAGAGTTATTCTCACAGTCATTATATATTTATCTATTTTATCCTGAAAACCATATGTGAAGACAAATCCGCGTACCACATATGGAAAAACTAACCGGTCCTCCCGTGAAAAGATGCAATATAGTTAGAATTAACAAGTTTAATTAAAACGTTAGTATCCTTCACGGGGAGCCATACAGGTAGTGACGTAATAATAACTATTTTCTTCAGTTTTAATATTATGGACAACTTTCTATTCGAGAAAGCTACAGGAGAAGTTGTGTATGAATGTAAATGTTGTGGAACCTATAAAATATATGATCATTAGTGGTAATTTTAATTAAGTGTTATATTATAATATTAAGTACATAAAATGCACGTGTTGTGGGATTGTTATTGAACACAATGCAACTTATTAGACATTCAAGTTATACAATCTAGAATTTCAATGAAATTGCAACTTGATACAGTAGAAACTGGTATTAAGATATTTGTTAGAGTATTGCCAATATATATGTCTCACAAATATTAAGGATAATTAATTTTTAACTGTACATGGAAAATTGAAATGGCGTACAATTCTTTTAAAATTTTAGTTTATGTAAATTTATATTTGATGTACATTGCAATACAAGAAAGATACACATAAGATTTATATTTAGTTGAGTTGTAACTACACATTGAAAAGATATATTATGTGCCAAAAATAAAACATATATACTATAAGATTGTAATATTTAATAAAACTATGTTATATTTAAGTATAAGATTTTGATATAATTATATTTATTAATTAATTTGCCCGGGCCTAAAATAATTTTGGACGGCCCTGCTCTCTCATACAAACATATACATTTCAACATGTATTCCAGGTGCATCCCATTTTTATACCACAAGTGCACACACGATTTGGCATCCCATTGCCGGTGCATCCCATTTGTATTACAACTCGCATTGAGATGCATGTCAAACTAGTCATGGCATCAGTCGTATCAACTAAGTGTAAGCATGATGTCTCAAACTCGATTGTTTATCAAGCATACACGATGAATTTATCATGCCAAATGCATGTGCTACATACTGCAAAGAAATACACACACGATGAATTTGAGCTACTTCTTTTATGGCAATTACATGAAGATAAACTCATAAAGCCTCTATATATGCCATTGAAAAGACGTAGATCAATACCTTTGATGATCTCTATTATGCGTACAAAAACCAGTGATGGATATCTGAAAATTATACTTTACATTGATTTACCTTTGATGATCTCTATTGTGCGTACAAAAACCAGGGATGGATATCTAAAAATTATACTTTACATTTATTCTTCTAACTCACCACACATATGAGTAAAAGTTAAGAGCTACCATAAATTTTATGAAACATGAACTATATTAATAGCAATATTTCCACTATATAATCAACGATGCACATGGCAAAATCAAAAGGAAATGAAAAAAAAACGCATAGCCCCGTGCTATCGACCGGGACTCGCAGCAACAGAAAACACCCATCACCATTGGTTACACCCGGACTAAGAAAAACAGTGCATGCATAAGCTCCACCGTCGCTCGATCTAACCACAAAAATTAGATCATGTGTCTTCATTTGCTGAAACTAGAAAAAATCTTGAAACAAGACGTTCAAGAAGAAAATAGCTAGAGATTTTCCGTTGCCATGTACAACCAATGAAGGTCATACATAGGGTTAAATTGATCATTGTTCTTGGGGGAAATCCGGAAACAAAGTTGATATGTTTTACCTCACTCACATGTCGATCGAGAGTCCTTGTTCAATACACTTTTCAAGCTTTATCCGTATCCTGCCCAAAAATGGTACTCGGGCAAATATGGAACACTATCATATCTAGATCGGCCTTTCTTTATTTTGTCACCGACGGCTGCCCAGCTAGCTAGTCTTCATGTCTACGGAACAACAACAAGCCACGATTGACGAAATGCCTGGTTGCGCACCTCTCCAGTTCTTGCGGAGGGTATGTGCACCTCGACGAAATCCTGAAAGTAGAATTTGGGCAAGAGGAGGTCCGCCGTCCCTCGGCCGACGTTGGTGACGATGGACGGACGAAGAACACATGGCAATGCCGCTCTCGAACCGGCTGCAGACTGCAGAGATGGAGCAGCGCCCGCGGGTACGGCAGCACGAAGGTGACCCGTCGTGAACGAGGCGTGCGAGCATTCTCTCACACCATTCCTGTTGCATCCCATTTCTATAGCACACAAGTGCCCGCACTCTTTGCCATGGGCGGCCTGCTTACACCTCCATGCATGCCGTTTCTACGTATGGCCAGCTGGGTCGGTCGTATTAGCTGAGTTCAAGTGTGAAGTGAGCGTCTCGAACTTGAGAGTTTAGCAACCACATGTTAGATATAGTGTATTTATCATGTGTATGCACGTGCAACAATTAATTTTGAGCTACTCAAACCGATCCTCAAAGAGTGTCGCCGGTCGCCCTCCGGATCGCCCCAAAGGCTCTCCGTGAGACACGGTCATTCATCTGATTACATATCCAAGCAGTAAAGGAGCTGAATAAAATTGAAAAACAATCTAGTGCGTTTCATCCAGACTTCAGAGATTAGATATTCTCACAGAAGCTTCCCCTGGCCTAAAAATGGTTGATTGACGTACTTACTTACCTGCATCATGCTCACATCATGTTCGATTGTTCGTCATGGGTGACGCTCGAGGATGCAAACAGTCATGGGTGACGCATGATGCCCAACTTTGCACTCCAAAGCAGACTATATATTCCTTTGACTTGGCCGGCTCAAGCAAGCACTATTCAGAAAAGCAGGCCCTGCTAAAATCACAAGCAGATGCGGTCTACCCGCTGATCATCGGTGAATCACGTCCGGCCAGCGAGGTATATATAAATCTCTTGTAATTTGGTGGTTTTTATTCACGTCTTCCGTTAGTTCTAGCTAACAAAAAATTGGTCGCGCGCGTAGAGATCATGGACCGACTTGGTGCTGCTGAGCTCCATGATCGGGGTAGAATATCCAGCGGTGCGGGAGCAAGAAGGGGAACTGAATCTTATGGTGTAGGCGCGACACAATACGCAGGCAGTACTGATGCAGTATATAATGGATTTCCTCCCTTCAGGGGAAGCAGAACACAATCCTATGGTGGTGGTGGAGGACCGCCGCAATATGTAGGCAGTAGAGGACAGGCGGTACATAATGGAATCAATCACATCAGGAGAAGTAGAGAAGCATCCTTTGCTGGATCAGACGCACCACGATACGCAAGCAGTACAGATGCAGTACATAATGGATTCCCTCCCTTCAGAGGAACTAGAGGAGAATCCTCTCGGCGAGACATGCCCCAACACACAAGAAGTACGCAAGCAGTGCATAGTAGGTTTCCTCCTTCCAGGGGAACTAGAGGACATCGAGATGTGCCGCAAGACGCAAGCAGTACGCGGGCGGTGCATAATGGATTCCCTCCCTTCAGGGGGATTACAGAAGAATCCTACGGCCGGGGTGTGCCGCAGTACGCAAGTAGCACACAAGCTGTACGTAATGGGTTCCCTCCCTTCAGAAGAACTGGAGGAGAGTCCTCTCGTCGAGCCGCGGCGCCACAACCACAATATGCAAGCAGTACTCGGGCAGTACATGCTGGATTCCCTCCCTTCAGGGGAAATAGAGGACAATCACGGTGAACCACATCTGCCTTATATATGCACCTCGGTGAACCTCGATCGAAGACTACATCTTACAACATGAGGTGTTCCATTATTAGTGTTCCTGGAACTAACTGAGGTCACCTTGTCTATCATTTGCAATAATGATTGTAGAATTGTAGGGCTGCATATGTAGAAAACTTTATATATTTGGTATCTTGATGTGGTTGAATTAATAACTCAACTGGTAACTGGTAAGGCGTATACATATTGTTTGACCCCCCGTGAAGAATCAGTAAATTTGAATTGAAATACTTTAGCTGTACCATTACACTTTTGGGTCGACCGCCTCCTGTAAACTTATGTGCTTAACTCTTTTTTTTTGTTGCATGATATGTGATTACATCTGACTAACTCTTATAGTCTAAGTAACTCGGTTAACACTTCCATGTAACGCATATGTAATCATTCCAAATCATACGTACGTCTCTGAAGCAATCTCGACTCCCACATGTAGCCATAGGCGGTCTTTTTTAATCGAGATCATCATCATCATCATCATCATCATCATCATCATCATCATCATCATCATCATCATCATCATCATCATCATCATCATCAACGAGACGTGAATAGTTATAAATCTCCACCGTGAGATTCCGAAACTTGGGGTCTTGGGTACATTGTATGTACCAATCCCCCTGGAATATCTTAAATCGGTCTTAGCTCCACACTGTTGATAAATCATCTTGAGATGGAATCAGGAGGCAAACTTGCACGACCATTCTTTACGTGTCTAGCTGTCCAGCATACTTGTCAAAAGAGGTTATGGCTGGGAGACCGACGCTTCATACCATGTGGTAGAGGGATCTTTGAATTGTCGATGGAAGAGATGGTACGTACGACCGACCTGGATGTTCTGGATTTGTATGACTTCTTCCTAACAACTTTCGGTCTGAACAAATTGGTTGCATCACATAGTATGGAGGGGTATGGAATTTCTGATATTCTAAGCATGTGTTAATTTTTGAAACGCGACTGCGAGTATCCATGCGCATGGCTGATCGATGAAATGTTGGGAATTTCAGGTTAGTTGATAATCTTATTACGCTACATACTCACGTAACCAGCTAGATTCTACTAGCTCTAGGGATATATATGTGTAGGTTCAGCATGTTCGATATGTTCGTTTTGATAGCAGAAACCTAGGGTCTCATATGCTCAAACTTCTTGGCATGTCGTATCAGACATGTATAGCACTCGTCGTGCATGAGTCTCTTGTTGTATTCTCGTTCGTGTTACCGCTAAGGCTCTCCATGTCGTCTACAAGGTTCTCGATCTACATTAAATGCAATGATTTTATGCGCCATGACATAAATAAAGGGAGTAAAGATCGATATTTTACCGTTTGTCCTGGTGGTAAACTCCGGCATTCCCGTTGGCAAAGTTGATGCATTTGGGCACGTCATTTAAATGCGCGAAATCACGAGTTTTGAATGATTTCGTGAAAATCGTGAGACGGGTCCTGGATCATTTAAATCCACGTCGGACCCCGAAACCGTGTGCTATAGCTCACGAAAACGGACAGAAATGCCCGAAATCATGAATTTTCTATGATTTCGTGAAAATCGTGTGACGGGTTCCCGGACCATTTAAATCCACGACAGACCCCGAAACCGTGTGCTATAGCCCACGAAAACGGTTAGAAATGCCCGAAATAACGTGTTTTGTTTGATTTTGTGAAAATCATGTGACGGGGTCCTGGACGATTTAAATCCACGTCGGACCCCAGAAACGTGTGCTATAGCCCACGAAAACGGCCAGAAATGTCCGAAATCACGAGTTTTCTATAATTCGTGGTAATCGTGTGACGGGGTCTCTGACCATTTAAATCCACGACAGACCCCGAAACCGTGTGCTATAGCCCACGAAAACGCCAGAAATGACCGAAATCGCGAGTTTTGTTTGATTTTGTGAAAATCGTGTGACGGGTCCCGGTCCATTTAAATCCACGTCAGACCCCAAAACTGTTTGCTATAGCCCAGGAAAACGGCCAGAAATGCCCGAAATCACGAGTTTTGTATGATTTCGTGAAAATCGTGTGACGAGGTTCCGGACGATTTAAATCCACGTCGGACCCCAAAATCGTGTGCTATAACCCACGAAAACGGCATGAAATGCCCGAAATCGCAAGTTTTTTCTGATTTCCTGAAAATCGTGTGACGGGGTCCAGGACCATTTAAATCCACGTCGGACCCTAAAACCGTGTGCTATAGCACACGAAAACGGACAGAAATGCCGAAATCACGAGTTTTCCATGGTTTCGTGAAAATCATGTGACGGGGTCCGGACCATTTAAATCCACGTCGGACCCCGAAACCGTGTGCTATAGCCCACGAAAACGGCCAGAAATGCCCGAAATCATGAGTTTTGTTTGATTTCGTGAAAATCGTTTGACGGGGTCCCGGACCATTTAAATCCACGTCGGACCCCAAAACTGTGTGCTATAGCCCTCGAAAACGGCCAGAAATGCCCGAAATCACGAGTTTTCTATGATTTTGTGAAAATCGTGTGACGGGGTCCCGGACCATTAAAATCCACGTCGGACCCCAAAACCGTATGCTATAGCCCACAAAAATGGCCAGAAATGCGCGAAATCACGAGTTTTTAATGATTTCGTGAAAATCGTGTGACGGGTCCTGGATCATTTAAATCCACGTCGGACCCCGAAACCGTGTGCTATAGCTCACGAAAACGGACAGAAATGCCCGAAATCATGAGTTTTCTATGATTTCGTGAAAATCGTGTGACGGGGTCCCGGACCATTTAAATCCATGACAGACCCCGAAACCGTGTGCTATAGCCCACGAAAACGGCTAGAAATGCCCGAAATAACGAGTTTTGTTTGATTTTGTGAAAATCGTGTGACGGGTCCCGGACCATTTAAATCCACGTCAGACCCCAAAACTGTGTGCTATAGCCCACGAAAATGGCCAGAAATGCCCGAAATCATGAGTTTTCTACGATCTCGTGAAAATCGTGTGACGGGGTCTCTGACCATTTAAATCCACGACAGATCCCAAAACCGTGTGCTATAGCCCACGAAAACGTCAGAAATGACCGAAATCGCGAGTTTTTTTGGATTTCGTGAAAATCGTGTGACGGGTCCCGGTCCATTTAAATCCACGTCAGACCCCAAAACTGTGTGCTATAGCCCACGAAAACGGCCAGAAATGCCCGAAATCACGAGTTTTGTATGATTTCAGGAAAATCGTGTGACGAGGTTCCGGACGATTTAAATCCACGTCGGACCCCAAAACCGTGTGCTATACCCCACGAAAACGACCAGAAATGCCCGAAATCGCGAGTTTTGTATGATTTCGTGAAAATCTTGTGAGGGGTCCAGGACCATTTAAATCCACGTCGGACCCTAAAACCGTGTGCTATAGCACACGAAAACCGACAGAAATGCCGAAATCACGAGTTTTCCATGATTTCGTGGAAATCGTGTGACGGGGTCCCGGACCATTTAAATCCAGGTTGGACACCAAAACCGTGTGCTATAGCCCATGAAAACAGCCAGAAATGCCCGAAATCACGAGTTTTTAATGATTTCGTGAAAATCGTGTGTCGGGTCCCGATCCATTTAAATCCACGTCGGACGCGAAAACCGCGTGTTATAGCCCATGGAAACTGGTAGAAATGCCCAAAATCATCAAAAAAATTGATTTCGTGAAAATCGTGTGACGAGGTTCCGGATGATTTAAATCCACGTCGGACCCCAAAACCGTGTGCTATAGCCCACGAAAACGACCAGAAATGCCCGAAATCACGAGTTTTGTATAATTTCGTGAAAATCATGTGAGGGGTCCAGGACCATTTAAATCCACATCGGACCCTAAAACCGTGTGCTATAGCGCACGAAAACGGACAGAAATGCCGAAATCACGAGTTTTCCATGGTTTCGTGAAAATCGTGTGACGGGGTCCCGGACCATTTAAATCCACGTCGGACCCCGAAACCGTGTGCTATAGCCCACGAAAACGGCCAGAAATGCCCGAAATCATGAGTTTTATTTGATTTTGTGAAAATCGTTTGACTGGGTCCCGGACCATTTAAATCCACGTCGGACCCCAAAACTGTGTGCTATATCTCTCGAAAACGGCCAGAAATGCCCGAAATCACGAGTTTTCTATGATTTTGTGAAAATCGTGTGACGGGGTCCCGGACCATTTAAATCCACGTCGGACCCGAAAACCGTATGCTATAGCCCACGAAAACGGCCAGAAATGCGCGAAATCATGAGTTTTTAATGATTTCGTGAAAATCGTGTGACGGGTCCTGGATCATTTAAATCCACGTCGGACCCCGAAACCGTGTGCTATAGCTCACGAAAACATACAGAAATGGCCGAAATCATGAGTTTTCTATGATTTCGTGAAAATCGTGTGACGGGGTCCCGGACCATTTAAATCCACGACAAACCCCGAAACCGTGTGCTATAGCCCACGAAAACGGCTAGAAATGCCCGAAATAACGAGTTTTGTTTGATTTTGTGAAAATCATGTAACGGGGTCCTGGACAATTTAAATTCACGTCGGACCCCAGAAACGTGTGCTATAGCCCACTAAAACGACCAGAAATTCCTGAAATCACGAGTTTTTATGATTTCGTTAAAATCGTGTGACGGGTCCCGGTCTATTTAAATCCACGTCCGACCCCAAAACCGTGTGCTTTAGCCCACGAAAACGGCCAGAAATGCCCGAAATCACGATTTTTTTATGATTTCGTGAAAATCGTGTGATGGGTCCCGGTCCATTTAACTCCACGTCGGACCCGAAAACCGTGTGTTATAGCCCACGAAAACTGGTAGAAATGCCCAAAATCATCAAAAAAATTAATTTCGTGAAAATCGTGTGACGAGGTTCCGGACGATTTAAATCCACGTCGGATCCCAAAACCGTGTGCTATAGCCCACGAAAACGACCAGAAATGCCCGAAATCAAGAGTTTTGTATAATTTCGTGAAAATCTTGTGAGGGGTCCAGGACCATTTAAATCCACGTCGGACCCTAAAACCGTGTGCTATAGCACACGAAAACGGACATAAATGCCGAAATCACGAGTTTTCCATGGTTTCGTGAAAATCGTGTGACGGGGTCCTGGACCATTTAAATCCACATCGGACCCCGAAACCGTGTGCTATAGCCCACGAAAACGGCCAGAAATGCCCGAAATCACGAGTTTTGTTTGATTTCGTGAAAATCGTTTGACGGGGTACCAGACCATTTAAATCCACGTCGGATCGCAAAACTGTGTGCTATAGCCCTCGAAAACGGCCAGAAATGCTCGAAATCACGAGTTTTCTATGATTTTGTGAAAATCGTGTGACGGGGTCCCGGACCATTTAAATCCACGTCGGACCCCAAAACCGTATGCTATAGCCCACGAAAACGGCAAGAAATGCCCGAAATCGCGAGTTTTGTATAATTTCGTGAAAATCTTGTGAGGGGTCCAGGACCATTTAAATCCACGTCGGACCCTAAAACCGTGTGCTATAGCACACGAAAACGGACAGAAATGCCGAAATCACGAGTTTTCCATGGTTTCGTGAAAATCGTGTGACGGGGTCCCGGACCATTTAAATCCACATCGGACCCCGAAACCATGTGCTATAGCCCACGAAAACGGCCAGAAATGCCCGAAATCACGAGTTTTGTTTGATTTCGTGAAAATCGTTTGACGGGGTCCCGGACCATTTAAATCCACGTCGGACCCCAAAACTGTGTGCTATACCCCTCGAAAACGGCCAGAAATGCCCGAAATCACGAGTTTTCTATGATTTTGTGAAAAATCGTGTGACGGGGTCTCGGACCATTTAAATCCACGTCGGACCCCAAAACCGTGTGCTATAGCCCACGAAAACGGCCAGAAATGCGCGAAATCACGAGTTTTTAATGATTTCGTGAAAATCGTGTGTCGGGTCCCGGTCCATTTAAATCCACGTCGGACGCGAAAACCGCGTGTTATAGCCCACGAAAACTGGTAGAAATGCCAGAAATCATCAAAAAAAATTGATTTCGTGAAAATCGTGTGACGAGGTTCCGGACGATTTAAATCCACGTCGGACCCCAAAACCGTGTGCTATAGCCCACGAAAACGACCAGAAATGCCTGAAATCGCGAGTTTTGTATAATTTCGTGAAAATCTTGTGAGGGGTCCAGGACCATTTAAATCCACGTCGGACCCTAAAACCGTGTGCTATAGCACACGAAAACGGACAGAAATGCCGAAATCACGAGTTTTCCATGGTTTCGTGAAAATCGTGTGACGGGGTCCCGGACCATTTAAATCCACATCGGACCCCGAAACCGTGTGCTATAGCACACGAAAACGGCCAGAAATGCCCGAAATCACGAGTTTTGTTTGATTTCGTGAAAATCGTTTGACGGGGTCCCGGACCATTTAAATCCACGTCGGACCCCAAAACTGTGTGCTATAGCCCTCGAAAACGGCCAGAAATGCCCGAAATCACGAGTTTTCTATGATTTTGTGAAAATCGTGTGACGGGGTCCCGGACCATTTAAATCCACGTCGGACCCCAAAACCGTGTGCTATAGCCCACGAAAACCGCCAGAAATACGCGAAATCACGAGTTTTTAATGATTTCGTGAAAATCGTTTGTCGGGTCCCGGTCCATTTAAATCCACGTCGGACGCGAAAACCGCGTGTTATAGCCCACGAAAACTGGTAGAAATGCCCAAAATCATCAAAAAAATTGATTTCGTGAAAATCGTGTGACGAGGTTCCGGACGATTTAAATCCACGTCGGACCCCAAAACCGTGTGCTATAGCCCACGAAAACGACCAGAAATGCCCGAAATCGCGAGTTTTGTATAATTTCGTGAAAATCTTGTGAGGGGTCCAGGACCATTTAAATCCACATCGGACCCTAAAATCGTGTGCTATAGCGCACGAAAACGGACAAAAATGCCGAAATCACGAGTTTTCCATGGTTTCGTGAAAATCGTGTAACGGGGTCCCGGACCATTTAAATCCACGCCGGACCCCGAAACCGTGTGCTATAGCCCACGAAAACGGCCAGAAATGCCCGAAATCATGAGTTTTGTTTGATTTCGTGAAAATCGTTTGACTGGGTCCCGGACCATTTAAATCCACGTCGGACCCCAAAACTGTGTGCTATTGCCCTCAAAAACGGCCAGAAATGCCCGAAATCACGAGTTTTCTATGATTTTGTGAAAATCGTGTGACGGGGTCCCGGACCATTTAAATCCACGTCGGACCCGAAAACCGTATGCTATAGCCCACGAAAACGGCCAGAAATGCGCGAAATCATGAGTTTTTAATGATTTCGTGAAAATCGTGTGACGGGTCCTGGATCATTTAAATCCACGTCGGACCCCGAAACCGTGTGCTATAGCTCACGAAAACGGACAGAAATGCCCGAAATCATGAGTTTTCTATGATTTCGTGAAAATCGTGTGACGGGGTCCCGGACCATTTAAATCCATGACAGACCCCGAAACCGTGTGCTATAGCCCACGAAAACGGCTAGAAATGCCCGAAATAACGAGTTTTGTTTGATTTTGTGAAAATCGTGTGACGGGTCCCGGACCATTTAAATCCACGTCGGACCCCAGAAAGGTGTGCTATAGCCCACGAAAACGGCTAGAAATGTCCGAAATCACGAGTTTTCTATGATTTTGTGAAAATCGTGTGACGGGGTCCCGGACCATTTAAATCCACGTCGGACCCCAAAACCGCATGCTATAGCCCACGAAAACGGCCAGAAATGCGCGAAATCACGAGTTTTTAATGATTTCGTGAAAATCGTGTGACGGGTCCTGGATCATTTAAATCCACGTCGGACCCCGAAACCGTGTGCTATAGCTCACGAAAACATACAGAAATGCCCGAAATCATGAGTTTTCTATGATTTCGTGAAAATCATGTGACGGGGTCCCGGACCATTTAAATCCACGACAGACCCCGAAACCGTGTGCTATAGCCCACGAAAACGGCTAGAAATGCCCGAAATAAAGAGTTTTGTTTGATTTTGTGAAAATCATGTGACGGGGTCCTGGACGATTTAAATCCACGTCGGACCCCAGAAAGGTGTGCTATAGCCCACGAAAACGGCTAGAAATGTCCGAAATCACGAGTTTTCTATGATTCGTGGTAATCGTGTGACGGGATCCCGGACCATTTTAATCCATGTTGGACCCCAAAACCGTGTGCTTCAGCCCACAAAACGGCCAGAAATTCCTGAAATCACGAGTTTTTATGATTTCGTTAAAATCGTGTGACGGGTCCCGGTCTATTAAAAACCACGTCGGACCCCAAAACCGTGTGCTTTAGCCCACGAAAACGGCCAGAAATGCCCGAAATCACGATTTTTTTATGATTTTGTGAAAATCGTGTGACGGGTCCCGGTCCATTTAAATCCACGTCGGACCCGAAAACCGTGTGTTATAGCCCACGAAAACTGGTAGAAATGCCCAAAATCATCAAAAAAATTGATTTCGTGAAAATCGTGTGACGAGGTTCCGGACGATTTAAATCCACGTCGGACCCCAAAACCGTGTGCTATAGCCCACGAAAACGACCAGAAATGCCCGAAATCGCGAGTTTTGTATAATTTCGTGAAAATCTTGTGAGGGGTCCAGGACCATTTAAATCCACGTCGGACCCTAAAACCGTGTGCTATAGCACACGAAAACGGACAGAAATGCCGAAATCACGAGTTTTCCATGGTTTCGTGAAAATCGTGTGACGGGGTCCCGGACCATTTAAATCCACATCGGACCCCGAAACCATGTGCTATAGCCCACGAAAACGGCCAGAAATGCCCGAAATCACGAGTTTTGTTTGATTTCGTGAAAATCGTTTGACGGGGTACCAGACCATTTAAATCCACGTCGGACCCCAAAACTGTGTGCTATAGCCCTCGAAAACGGCCAGAAATGCCCGAAATCACGAGTTTTCTATGATTTTGTGAAAATCGTGTGACGGGGTCCCGGACCATTTAAATCCACGTCGGACCCCAAAACCGTATGCTATAGCCCACGAAAACGGCAAGAAATGCCCGAAATCGCGAGTTTTGTATAATTTCGTGAAAATCTTGTGAGGGGTCCAGGACCATTTAAATCCACGTCGGACCCTAAAACCGTGTGCTATAGCACACGAAATCGGACAGAAATGCCGAAATCACGAGTTTTCCATGGTTTCGTGAAAATCGTGTGACGGGGTCCCGGACCATTTAAATCCACATCGGACCCCGAAACCATGTGCTATAGCCCACGAAAACGGCCAAAAATGCCCGAAATCACGAGTTTTGTTTGATTTCGTGAAAATCGTTTGACGGGGTCCCGGACCATTTAAATCCACGTCGGACCCCAAAACTGTGTGCTATACCCCTCGAAAACGGCCAGAAATGCCCGAAATCACGAGTTTTCTATGATTTTGTGAAAATCGTGTGACGGGGTCTCGGACCATTTAAATCCACGTCGGACCCCAAAACCGTGTTCTATAGCCCACGAAAACGGCCAGAAATGCGCGAAATCACGAGTTTTTAATGATTTCGTGAAAA
This sequence comes from Poa annua, assembly GCA_026929855.1. NCBI lineage: Eukaryota > Viridiplantae > Streptophyta > Magnoliopsida > Poales > Poaceae > Poa > Poa annua. The sequence goes on from CM049432.1 coordinate 88,566,125, forward strand.
TCGTGTTTCGGGTCCCGGTCCATTTAAATCCACGTCGGACGCGAAAACCGCGTGTTATAGCCCACGAAAACTGGTAGAAATGCCAGAAATCATCAAAAAAAATTGATTTCGTGAAAATCGTGTGACGAGGTTCCGGACGATTTAAATCCACGTCGGACCCCAAAACCGTGTGCTATAGCCCACGAAAACGACCAGAAATGCCCGAAATCGCGAGTTTTGTATAATTTCGTGAAAATCGTGTGACGGGGTCTCGGACCATTTAAATCCACGTCGGACCCCAAAACCGTGTGCTATAGCCCACGAAAACGGCCAGAAATGCGCGAAATCACGAGTTTTTAATGATTTCGTGAAAATCGTGTGTCGGGTCCCGGTCCATTTAAATCCACGTCGGACGCGAAAACCGCGTGTTATAGCCCACGAAAACTTGTAGAAATGCCAGAAATCATCAAAAAAAATTGATTTCGTGAAAATCGTGTGACGAGGTTCCGGACGATTTAAATCCACGTCGGACCCCAAAACCGTGTGCTATAGCCCACGAAAACGACCAGAAATGCCCGAAATCGCGAGTTTTGTATAATTTCGTGAAAATCGTGTGACGGGGTACCAGACCATTTAAATCCACGTCGGACCCCAAAACTGTGTGCTATAGCCCTCGAAAACGGCCAGAAATGCCCGAAATCACGAGTTTTCTATGATTTTGTGAAAATCGTGTGACGGGGTCCCGGACCATTTAAATCCACGTCGGACCCCAAAACCGTATGCTATAGCCCACGAAAACGGCAAGAAATGCCCGAAATCGCGAGTTTTGTATAATTTCGTGAAAATCTTGTGAGGGGTCCAGGACCATTTAAATCCACGTCGGACCCTAAAACCGTGTGCTATACCCCTCGAAAACGGCCAGAAATGCCCGAAATCACGAGTTTTCTATGATTTTGTGAAAAATCGTGTGACGGGGTCTCGGACCATTTAAATCCACGTCGGACCCCAAAACCGTGTGCTATAGCCCACGAAAACGGCCAGAAATGCGCGAAATCACGAGTTTTTAATGATTTCGTGAAAATCGTGTGTCGGGTCCCGGTCCATTTAAATCCACGTCGGACGCGAAAACCGCGTGTTATAGCCCACGAAAACTGGTAGAAATGCCAGAAATCATCAAAAAAAATTGATTTCGTGAAAATCGTGTGACGGTGTCCCGGACCATTTAAATCCACATCGGACCCCGAAACCATGTGCTATAGCCCACGAAAACGGCCAGAAATGCCCGAAATCACGAGTTTTGTTTGATTTCGTGAAAATCGTTTGACGGGGTCTCGGACCATTTAAATCCACGTCGGACCCCAAAACTGTGTGCTATACCCCTCGAAAACAGCCAGAAATGCCCGAAATCACGAGTTTTCTATGATTTTGTGAAAATCGTGGGACGGGGTCTCGGACCATTTAAATCCACGTCGGACCCCAAAACCGTGTGCTATAGCCCACGAAAACGGCCAGAAATGCCCGAAATCACGAGTTTTTTATGATTTCGTGAAAATCGTGTGATGGGTCCCGGTCCATTTAACTCCACGTCGGACCCGAAAACCGTGTGTTATAGCCCACGAAAACTGGTAGAAATGCCCAAAATCATCAAAAAAATTGATTTCGTGAAAATCGTGTGACGAGGTTCCGGACGATTTAAATCCACGTCGGACCCCAAAACTGTGTGCTATAGCCCTCGAAAACGGCCAGAAATGCCCGAAATCACGAGTTTTCTATGATTTTGTGAAAATCGTGTGACGGGGTCCCGGACCATTTAAATCCACGTCGGACCCCAAAACCGTATGCTATAGCCCACGAAAACGGCAAGAAATGCCCGAAATCGCGAGTTTTGTATAATTTCGTGAAAATCTTGTGAGGGGTCCAGGACCATTTAAATCCACGTCGGACCCTAAAACCGTGTGCTATACCCCTCGAAAACGGCCAGAAATGCCCGAAATCACGAGTTTTCTATGATTTTGTGAAAATCGTGGGACGGGGTCTCGGACCATTTAAATCCACGTCGGACCCCAAAACCGTGTGCTATAGCCCACGAAAACGGCCAGAAATGCCCGAAATCACGAGTTTTTTATGATTTCGTGAAAATCGTGTGATGGGTCCCGGTCCATTTAACTCCACGTCGGACCCGAAAACCGTGTGTTATAGCCCACGAAAACTGGTAGAAATGCCCAAAATCATCAAAAAAATTGATTTCGTGAAAATCGTGTGACGAGGTTCCGGACGATTTAAATCCACGTCGGACCCCAAAACCGTGTGCTATAGCCCACGAAAACGACCAGAAATGCCCGAAATCGCGAGTTTTGTATAATTTCGTGAAAATCGTGTGACGGGGTACCAGACCATTTAAATCCACGTCGGACCCCAAAACTGTGTGCTATAGCCCTCGAAAACGGCCAGAAATGCCCGAAATCACGAGTTTTGTATGATTTCAGGAAAATCGTGTGACGAGGTTCCGGACGATTTAAATCCACGTCGGACCCCAAAACCGTGTGCTATACCCCACGAAAACGACCAGAAATGCCCGAAATCGCGAGTTTTGTATGATTTCGTGAAAATCTTGTGAGGGGTCCAGGACCATTTAAATCCACGTCGGACCCTAAAACCGTGTGCTATACCCCTCGAAAACGGCCAGAAATGCCGAAATCACGAGTTTTCCATGATTTCGTGGAAATCGTGTGACGGGGTCCCGGACCATTTAAATCCAGGTTGGACACCAAAACCGTGTGCTATAGCCCATGAAAACAGCCAGAAATGCCCGAAATCACGAGTTTTAATGATTTCGTGAAAATCGTGTGTCGGGTCCCGGTCCATTTAAATCCACGTCGGACGCGAAAACCGCGTGTTATAGCCCACGAAAACTGGTAGAAATGCCAGAAATCATCAAAAAAAATTGATTTCGTGAAAATCGTGTGACGGGGTCCCGGACCATTTAAATCCACATCGGACCCCGAAACCATGTGCTATAGCCCACGAAAACGGCCAGAAATGCCCGAAATCACGAGTTTTGTTTGATTTCGTGAAAATCGTTTGACGGGGTCTCGGACCATTTAAATCCACGTCGGACCCCAAAACTGTGTGCTATACCCCTCGAAAACGGCCAGAAATGCCCGAAATCACGAGTTTTCTATGATTTTGTGAAAATCGTGTGACAGGGTCTCGGACCATTTAAATCCACGTCGGACCCCAAAACCGTGTGCTATAGCCCACGAAAACGGCCAGAAATGCCCGAAATCACGAGTTTTTTATGATTTCGTGAAAATCGTGTGATGGGTCCCGGTCCATTTAACTCCACGTCGGACCCGAAAACCGTGTGTTATAGCCCACGAAAACTGGTAGAAATGCCCAAAATCATCAAAAAAATTGATTTCGTGAAAATCGTGTGACGAGGTTCCGGACGATTTAAATCCACGTCGGACCCCAAAACCGTGTGCTATAGCCCACGAAAACGACCAGAAATGCCCGAAATCAAGAGTTTTGTATAATTTCGTGAAAATCTTGTGAGGGGTCCAGGACCATTTAAATCCACGTCGGACCCTAAAACCGTGTGCTATAGCACACGAAAACGGACATAAATGCCGAAATCACGAGTTTTCCATGGTTTCGTGAAAATCGTGTGACGGGGTCCTGGACCATTTAAATCCACATCGGACCCCGAAACCGTGTGCTATAGCCCACGAAAACGGCCAGAAATGCCCGAAATCACGAGTTTTGTTTGATTTCGTGAAAATCGTTTGACGGGGTACCAGACCATTTAAATCCACGTCGGACCCCAAAACTGTGTGCTATAGCCCTCGAAAACGGCCAGAAATGCCCGAAATCACGAGTTTTCTATGATTTTGTGAAAATCGTGTGACGGGGTCCCGGACCATTTAAATCCACGTCGGACCCCAAAACCGTATGCTATAGCCCACGAAAACGGCAAGAAATGCCCGAAATCGCGAGTTTTGTATAATTTCGTGAAAATCTTGTGAGGGGTCCAGGACCATTTAAATCCACGTCGGACCCTAAAACCGTGTGCTATAGCACACGAAATCGGACAGAAATGCCGAAATCACGAGTTTTCCATGGTTTCGTGAAAATCGTGTGACGGGGTCCCGGACCATTTAAATCCACATCGGACCCCGAAACCATGTGCTATAGCCCACGAAAACGGCCAGAAATGCCCGAAATCACGAGTTTTGTTTGATTTCGTGAAAATCGTTTGACGGGGTCCCGGACCATTTAAATCCACGTCGGACCCCAAAACTGTGTGCTATACCCCTCGAAAACGGCCAGAAATGCCCGAAATCACGAGTTTTCTATGATTTTGTGAAAATCGTGTGACGGGGTCTCGGACCATTTAAATCCACGTCGGACCCCAAAACCGTGTGCTATAGCCCACGAAAACGGCCAGAAATGCGCGAAATCACGAGTTTTTAATGATTTCGTGAAAATCGTGTTTCGGGTCCCGGTCCATTTAAATCCACGTCGGACGCGAAAACCGCGTGTTATAGCCCACGAAAACTGGTAGAAATGCCAGAAATCATCAAAAAAAATGATTTCGTGAAAATCGTGTGACGAGGTTCCGGACGATTTAAATCCACGTCGGACCCCAAAACCGTGTGCTATAGCCCACGAAAACGACCAGAAATGCCCGAAATCGCGAGTTTTGTATAATTTCGTGAAAATCGTGTGACGGGGTCTCGGACCATTTAAATCCACGTCGGACCCCAAAACCGTGTGCTATAGCCCACGAAAACGGCCAGAAATGCGCGAAATCACGAGTTTTTAATGATTTCGTGAAAATCGTGTGTCGGGTCCCGGTCCATTTAAATCCACGTCGGACGCGAAAACCGCGTGTTATAGCCCACGAAAACTTGTAGAAATGCCAGAAATCATCAAAAAAAATTGATTTCGTGAAAATCGTGTGACGAGGTTCCGGACGATTTAAATCCACGTCGGACCCCAAAACCGTGTGCTATAGCCCACGAAAACGACCAGAAATGCCCGAAATCGCGAGTTTTGTATAATTTCGTGAAAATCGTGTGACGGGGTACCAGACCATTTAAATCCACGTCGGACCCCAAAACTGTGTGCTATAGCCCTCGAAAACGGCCAGAAATGCCCGAAATCACGAGTTTTCTATGATTTTGTGAAAATCGTGTGACGGGGTCCCGGACCATTTAAATCCACGTCGGACCCCAAAACCGTATGCTATAGCCCACGAAAACGGCAAGAAATGCCCGAAATCGCGAGTTTTGTATAATTTCGTGAAAATCTTGTGAGGGGTCCAGGACCATTTAAATCCACGTCGGACCCTAAAACCGTGTGCTATACCCCTCGAAAACGGCCAGAAATGCCCGAAATCACGAGTTTTCTATGATTTTGTGAAAAATCGTGTGACGGGGTCTCGGACCATTTAAATCCACGTCGGACCCCAAAACCGTGTGCTATAGCCCA